>JANTPZ010093001.1:0-20547 GCA_025593235.1 Vachellia pachyceras
CCATTGGTTTTTCGTGAATCGTGAGTAACAATGCTAACTTGAAATTTTTACAGGGAAATTTATAATCAGATTTTAAATAGAAGAATTAATGAATAAAAAATCTTAAAGAATTATAAAATTATTATAAGGTTTCAAGAGTAACCGTTGAGGTTGTCATTAATAACATTATCAATTATCATTAACAACTTTATCAGCTACTCTCGGGGCCTTATGGTAATTTTGTGAATCTTTAGGACCTTTTATTCATTAATTCTCCTATTTGGGACATGATTGTATATTTCCAGTTTTTATAAGTAATATTGCCCCAAAAATTTTAAAATAGAGTAATGTTGTCACTTACGATTAAAAATGTTAACAAACAACGTCAAGTTTTATTTGTCAACTAGAACTCATTTAGCACCACGGTGGAAAATAATTTTTACGGAGTTCGAGGCAAAATTTATGTTTTAGAGAATAGATAGCCCATTTGAGAAAGTCGTAGAGAAGTGTTTTTACGGTTTACGAGGTAAATATGTGAAAAAGATTATCTTGATTTACGGAAAACACTGTTGAACGTGTGTTTTGGGAGCCTAAACGCTCTCGCAAACAAGCACATATTTTGGGAGAATAACTTTTATGGATTCCGAGGTAAAATCTAAGTTTTGAAAATGTGATTATGGGCTTGTTTGTCATCACTTCCTGAAACCTAGGTTTGGTTTCAAAACCTAGGTTTTAACCCAAAATCTAGGTTTTGTCCAAGTATAAAATTTTTTCTGAAAAGTTATTTTTGTTACAAAACCTCGGTTTCAAAACTAGGTTTTCTCTTTCCTACTTTTTCCTTCTTTTTCCTCTTTTCTACTTTTTTCCTTCTTTCCCTTTCATCTTTCCTACTTTTCTCCTTCTTTCTCTTTCATCTTTCGTACCTTTTCTTACTTTCTCCTTCCTCTTTCCTACTTATCATTCTTTCTCTTTCCTCTTTCCTATCCACTTTTTTCTTCGGAATACGTAAAAGCTAATAACTTCCCAAACACAAATCACTTCTCAAAACCTAGGTTTTGTCTCGAAATCTGTAAAAGTTATTTTCCAAAATTTATTCTCCAAAACCTAGGTTTTACCTCGAAATCTATAAAAGCTATTTTCAAACTAGTTTCCAATCAATCCCTATGTTTGAGAAGTTATGTGAGATAACTTTTACAGATTTCAAGGGAAAAAGTAAGTAGAAAAGAGGAAAGTGAAAGAAATAAAGAAAAAAGAGGAAAGAGAAAATTTATTAGGTGAGAGTATGTGATTTAACAATAAAATAGCTTTTTTAACATCTAGATTTCAAACCGAGATTTTGTTTCTAAAATAATTTTTCTGAAAAATGTGATTACTTGGACAAAACCTAGATTTCTCACCGTGATGCCAAACGAGTCTTTAGTTTTCTAACATAATGAGGTAACATTGATCATAACAAAAACTTCTACGGCAACATTGGTCCTAAGAGAAAACTTCCCCGGCAAATTTGTACATTGACCCTCCAAGAATTCATCATGCCAACTCAATATTTAGATCCCCAAACACACATGCAATTAAACAACTAGCATTAGCAAAATAATAAGTGTGTATATATATATATATATATATGAAAATTCACAAACCCTAATTTACATTTTATAAGAGTTTGTACAAAAATATATAATTGCTCATAAGTTAATTTACAATTGCACATAAGCATTTTTAACAACAAATCATTAAAAATTTGATCTAATAAATATAAACAACTTGATCTAAATTTTATCCTTTTAAGTTATGCTTTGGAATAATAGTCATCCGCGTGAAAATCAAATAAATTCAAGGTTAAAAGCTATAAGTGACATTAAAGGTCCTTTTGTTTTGTTTTTGTGCATGTTTGGGAAAATTTTTGCCCACCAGTACACTTAAGTCAAAATAAGAAGCATCTCAATATCCGTAAAAAACATTTTAAAATCCGTAAAATTATCTTGAAACCTATAAACTCTTTTCAACAAACGGATTCCCAAACATATTTTTAACGCTTGGCAAGTTATTGTGTTATTTTCCATATTGTGTTAAAAATAAAAGGAGAAAACTAAAGACAGAAAGTCAAAATTAATTATTGTGTTGTTTTTCACCACGCCACGGAATGTTAAAAGAAAAAAGGAGAGAAAGGGAACGTGAAAGAGTGAAGAGATCGATCGGAGTGAGATCTGTGGGTTGGTTGTTTGGGAAACGAAACCCAGACAGCCATGTATGTGTGTTTCTATTGTCCCAATGTACTGTGTGTTCACCCCTTTTTTTTTCATTAAATAAAGTACATATTTAAAAAAACAAAAATTTATAAAATTATGTAAATATAACCTATTATTGAATACAATTTTTGTAATAATAAGAACACAAAAAAAGTTATCCCTATTTTGTGGAATATATGTGCTAAGTTCAGATTGATCAGGCAACCTATAGTACTATTTTTTAACAGTGTCCAATACATTAAAATATTTTCTAGTACAATTTTATCTTTAAAGTATTATGAGGTGCAATTTTTTTTTCTTAAATTGCTTTTTCAGGAGCAATTTTTCCTTTAAAATTTTTTTCCATATTTTCAGTACTAGTAGAAAAATTTTCCTTTAAATTTTTTTTCCATATTTTCAGCACTAGTAGAAAATGAATCTAGAAAATATCCAAGGAGATTATCAAAAAAAAATGAAAACCTCACTATTCAACATGAATGACGAGTACTAAAAATATATCTGGTCAATGATAAACAAGTAATACAAAAAGTTATTTCAAGGAAAAAAACCATACAAAAAAAATACTTTAGTATACTATATACACCTAACAAATTATTTCGGGATGAAATTACACCCAAAATACGTTTAGGTGTGAGACATATCAAAAAAAATATTTTACGGTGTTGGATGAACACAGCGGCGGAGCCAGGCTCAAAGCAGTGGGGGCAACTTTTTTATTTTCAAACAAATGACAACAAGCTTACTAGTGTAGATAATTTGAGTGGGTTCAAATCTTAAATATCAATGGGTGCAAAATAAAAATCTAATAGCTATTTACATATAACAAAAAAATTCCAGTGGGGGCAATTGCCCACCCTGGCAAGCATGTGAATACTCATAAATTTTTATCTAAAATATGCCTAACACCATCAAAATTCAGAAAGAAAGCGAAAAAGACACCGCCCTTAAAATAACCTAATGGTATCAACAAATGTTAATCAAATCGGTAAGGAATTGATTTATATATCACAAGATTGTAAATTTAAATCCTCATTATCAATATGAGAACTATATTGACGGATAATCTGTAAATACATCTATAAATACTCTCTAAATCTTAATGCATGTGACATTAGTAAATCCCGGGATACAACTCATGTAAACTTTTATTTTTGGTTAAAAAATATATAACCTAATGGTGGCATCCTTATTGTTATGAAAGTACCATGATACCCCTGACCAATATGTTTATGTTCCGATATTTGAAAGATGTGAAATCAAATCAGAGGCAGTGTTGAGGCAAATATATATATATATATATATATATTGGTGACGTGAGTGCACCTCAATGATTCTTTTGTTTGTTTGATGCATGCAGGCTTCTTCTGTTCTATTTCTCTTCTGCGATCTCTGTGTTCGTCGCCTCCCTCCATTCACCCGTGTGTTAATATTTTTAAGGTCCCACACGATTTTCTGTCATTCTTTTGTTTTCTTCCAACCTCTCTCTCTCTCTCTCTATGTATATGTATGTGTGTCTATATATATATATATATATATTCATCAATCAAATCTTTTCAATCTCTGCTTTCCATGTTAAAAGACGTTTGATATCTATCTATTAAGCAAGTGGCTCCATTACAATACGATAATGCACGCTAATTAATAAAGGACCATCAACAACCAACAAATTAAAGCAAAGCAAGTTTTGGCCATGTAACAACCCTAAGCTTTCAGTGAGTAGTCCTCGTCTTCATGATAAGAAATCTCAGCTAATTAATTAGTCATCCAATGTTGTTTCATAGATGTAGATTTTTTTGGGGAGTTAATTCTATTATTGGTTCTCACAGTTTGATAGTTTTTTATTGAGTTCAAGGAGTTTCAAATCATGATTTTTTGTTTTTATTGTTTCATGAGTATTTGACCTAAGTTTAATTTTTGATTTAGGTCATTTAACGCGGTTAACTCAGACCAAATCCTCTTGATACTATAGGGACAAAAAATCACAATTTTAAACTATAGTGATTAAAACTAAAATTTGATTATACTGAAAAGACTAATAATAATACTAACATTTTTTTAAAAAAAATCAATATCTTAGTTCTTTTAAAGCTAAAAAGTTCAACGTGTGAATGACATATTTTACAATATAGCTCTTTAGTTATATTTAGTTACTTTTAATATGTTTTATCAGAACAAAAAATCCATAAACCTCATTATATCAATTGTTCTTTAAAATTTAATAACTTTTCAACTTTATCTCAATTTAATTCTCATTATATCCCTTTAAAAAGTTCATACAATAATAAATAAAGGGTAAAATTGCGCATTCATACGAAAAATTTAATAATGTGCACAACTTGTACATATGATTAAAATATCTTCTTTCTCTACATTATAAATAAGACTATATGAGTTTATATATTTAGTCTATATAAGTTTGGACAAAAACATTAATTATGTAAGGTATTCTTATTCAATATATATAGGAGTGGATCTAATTATAAATTTACAAATATAACATTATATTACTTCAATTCTCTATAACTTTTTAAGATTGATGAAGCCCATTTTTAATATGGAAGTTTTCATATAGGAGAAATGTTTCCCTAGAAGCTTTTCATTCAAATGCCACCTCAAAAGTTTTCAAGTTGTAGCAATGTCACTCCACCCATTATTTACGTTAAATTTGACCTTGGTTGACTAAATATATTAAGCTAGTAAGTCCACATGTTATCAACATCATTTTTATTTTTTGTTAAAGTGCAAATTTAACCGAGGATGTTTTTACTTGAAAGCACTAGGTATCGAGAAGCTTCCAATCCAGCCACTTCATTATTTTTCCAAGTAGATTTATAAATATGAAAAAAAAATTAAAAAAATGACAAATATACCATATATAATCGATACTTTGGTTCAACAGGGAAGAGAAAGATTACCGGTCTCGAACCCCATGACTTAATCATTAAGACTAATAAATGGGTCTCTTCATCTAGCCAAAATGTCAAATAACTATTCATGCATCTTTGCACCTATTTTCATCAAGCCAATATATATAGGAGTGGATCTAATTATAAATTAGTAAATATGATTTTATATGATTCCAATGCTATTCATGCATCTTTGCACCTATTTTTATCTAAGAAATTTTCACTCAAAACAAATGATGCCAAATGGTAGCAAAGTCGTTTAGCTATTATCCAAGTTAAGTTTGATAGTTGTTAATCAAATATGCTGAGTTGGAAGGTTAATGTGTTGTCCACATTATTTTGTTTTGGGTTAAGTTGAATTTTTTTTAAATGTTTTCACTTAAAAGCACTGGGTATGTAGAAGTTCTAAAACAAAACAATCTTGCCCAACTATTATACATATTAAGTTTGATCGTTAATTGGCCACGTATGTTGATTTGATAGATTCACTTCATTTTTAAGTTATATTTATAAATGAAAAAAATTTAAAAAAAATTAGTGTCCGATGGATTGGAGAAAAACAAGGTGGAAGCATTTCATGCAGTGAGAGGATATTAATATAGAAACAGATTAATAGATAATACAGGATGAATTCCCAACTGGCAATCAGTTCTAACTAACTAGCTAACCAACTTAGTTAGAAAGCTAACTAACTAATTTAAACTATACATAGTGTATACAATCTGTTACCACCCTCAAGCTGGAGAGTGCAAATCTTTTAATCCCAGTTTGGACATGAGTCATGAAAAGGGTGCTGGATCCAAAGCTTTTGTGAAGATATTGATAGCCTGACAATAAGACCGAATTGGTAATAGATAGAGAACATTGGATTGAAGCTTCTCCCAGACGATATGGTAGTCAATCTCAATATGCTTTGTTCATTCATGGAAAGTTGGATTAGCTGTAATATGTCTGGCAGATTTACTATCACAGTATATGATAGCTGGACAAGGATGTGACACATGTAAATCACGTAATAGATAAAGTAACCATTGAATCTCATAGGTTAGGGAAGCCAGGGCACAATACTTAGCTTCTAAAGAAGACTTGAAAACAATGCTTTGCTTCTTGGATTTCTAGGAGATTAAAGAATTGCCCAAGAAAACACAGTAACCAGTGATAGAGCGGCGAGTATCCAAGAAACCAACCCAATTAGAATCGCTAAATCCTTTCAATGTCAAGTTAGATATACTAAGAAGAAGATACCTTGACCTGGAGAGGACTTCAAGTAACGGAGGACACGATGCGCAGCTCTTAAATGGACATCAATAGGACAGTGCATGAATTGGCTAAGCTGCTGGACAACGAAGGATATATCAGGTCGAGTATTTGTCAAGTAAATCAATGACCAACAACAGTGCAATATAGGGTCCCATCAGGAGAGGATGACCAAAGTCCTTAGAAAGCTTGGTGTGGCGATGCATTGGTATCTTGATTGGCTAGCTGTCTAAAAAGCCGAAATCAGTAAGGATGTCTAAGGTAAACTTGTGTTGATGCAATGAAATTCCTTGCATAGAATTTGCGACCTCAAGACCAAGGAAGAATTTGAGGTTCCCAAGGTCTTTGATCTTGAAAGCATAATCGAGAGGAGACTTGACATGCTGAATTTCACCAAGGTCATTACCTGTGAGAAGGATATCATCAATATAAACCAGTAGAGCTGTAAAGGAACCATTAAGATATTGAACAAATTGTGAATAGTTAGATTTAGATTGGACATAGCTGAAAGAAAGTAAAGTAGTAGAGAGCTTAGAGTGCCATGCCTACTAGCTTGCTTAAGATCATATAGTGACTTATGCAATTTGCAAACCAAATTAGGAGGAGAATGAAAACCAAGAGGAATTTCCATGTAAACTTCTTCATCAAGATCACCATGTAGAAAAGAATTGTTAACATCAAGTTGTTGGAGATGTCATTTCTGTGTTGAAGATAAAGATAATAACAGATGCATAGTAGTCAACTTCGCAATAGGGGAAAAGGTGTCCAAACCCCTTCAGTTAGTGTACCCCTTCACGACTGATCTGGCCTTAGCTCACTCAAGAGGGCCATCAGCATGATACTTATTTTTGTAGACACATTTATAACCAAGAACAGACTTCCCAGAATGCAGAGAGGTAAGAGATAAGGTGTTATTCTGTTAGAGGGCAGAAATCTCAGCAACTAGAGCATTACACCATACCACATGTTTCACAGCTTGGTGATATGTTTTGGGCTCAAAATGAGAAGAGATGGAAAGGTTGAAACATTTATAAGGAGTAGAGAGATGGTCACAAGAAAGGATAGAGTTTAGAGAATAAGGAGAAGTACACTTACCAGTGGGAGGAGGTGGTTTAGCTTAAGAAAGTAATGCATGATGGTAATCTCTTAAATATGTTGGTGGCTAACATTGCCTTGTAGACCTACGTGGCTTAAAGGTGGAATCAACAAAAGGGGAGTCCACTATGGCTGAATGCTCAACAGAAGATGCTAGAGGAAAGTCAAGAAAAGGGGTGTCTTGTGGTAGAGGAACTAAAGGAGAAGTTCTATGAGAGGAACTAGCATAATGGAAGGAAAATATATACTCATAAAAATGGATATCACGAGACAAAATAATGTGACGAGAGGTTAAGCCCAAAAGAATATAACCCTTGACTCCAGATTTGTACCCTAGAAAAATACATTTTCTAGATCGAGAATCCAACTTTGTACGAGCATGAGAAAGAGTATAAGCAAATCACAGAGAACCAAATACTCAAAGGTTAGTGAGATCTGGATGAGTCTGGTGTAAACAGAAATAGGGGGACATATGGTCAAGGAAAGGTGTTGGTAGCCTATTAACAAGGTGAACTGCATGCAAAACAGCATAAGACCAATAAAGCCTCAGTAAGTTAGATTGAAAAAGTAAGGATCAAGCCACGTTGAGGATATGTTGATGTTTTCTCTCAACAATACCATTTTGCTGTGGTGTCTTGACACATGATGTTTGGTGTAGGATTCCTTTGGAAGCAAAATAATCAGGCATAAGAAACTCAATCCCATTGTTAGATCTTATGGTTTGAATAGTAGCATGAAATTGAGTTTCAGCCGGATTAATAAAATTCTCAAATGCTTGATGTGTTTCAGACTTACTGCATAGTAATAAAATCCATGTACACTGAGAGCAATCATCAACAATGGTGAGAAAGTATTTATGGCCATGGATGGATGTAAGATAATAAGGACCCTAGATGTCAACATGTAATAGGGAGAAAATTTTATTAGAATGAGAATGGTTGTCAGGAAAGGGAAGACGCCTCTGTTTGGCTAAATGGCAAGAATCACAATGATCAAAAGAGTTACTCGCAACAACATAAGAATGTAACTTTTGAACATTTTTAAAACTAGAATCAGAAAGGTGGCCTAGCCTAAAATGCCATAGATCAAAGGGGGATTAGGTGATGAAGCAACTAGAGTGTCCACTGCAGAGGCAAGACAACAGGCAACTCATGTTGAGGGAGAAAATATAGTCCATCTCTTTCTTTAGCTAAACCAATCATCCTCCATTGTGGTAGGTTCATTATGAAGCAATAATGGCTCTAAAATATCACACAACAATGAAGAGAGTGAGTGAGTTTGGACACTGATATAATATGGAAATGGAAATTTGGAATAAAGAGGACACTATAGATGATAAGGTAATCATAAATTCTCACTGAGCCAGAATGATTTGCGAGAATATAGAGCCATTGGGTAAATGAACGGTAATAGGTGAAATGAAGGTAAGAGACAAGAAATAAGAGGACAAGGAACAAATGTGGTCAGTTGCTTTTGTATCTAAGATCCAGAAGTCACATATTGGGAACTCAAGATTGTCACCTGATGCAACATTGTTAACTACATGAGAAGAAGAAGGAGCCTCTTTCTAAACCATTTGAAGAAGTGTATGATATTACTCAGCTATGAAGCCAAGGTGCAACGCGATGCTATAGGACTGTGGATTAGGCTCCAAAATAGGAGGAACAATTCTCCTTATTGTTGACTGTCTGAGAAACATTATTGACCATGGAGCCATTGCGAAACTTGAAGTTAGGAGGATGACCATGCTTCTTGTAGCAGGTTTCGATGGTATGACGTGGCTTACCACAATAAGTGTAATGCTTATTATTTGTAGTGCACTCATAATTTTGGAAAGAAGAAGGTCTACTAGACTTGGCAAGGAGGACAGCAGCATCAACTGGATTTGGAAGCACTCCCATTTCATGTTCTTGTTGTGAAACAAATGAGGAAACTCGATGAATGGGAGGAAGAGGTTCAAGAATCATGATATATGACTTAACGGTGGAGAACTGATCATTGAGACCCTTAAAAATCGAATTACATAATCTTGTTACTGATATCTATTCAGCTTATCAAAGGCATCACAATAACAGCGAGATTTACAGCTACAGACAGGGGGAGGACGAAGGTTAAGCACTTTGTCCCAAATGATCTTGGATTTCATATAGTAATCGCTTACAGTGAGATCACCCTGACAAAGTGAATGTAATTCATCCTGTAGATTGGCAATACGAAAGACATCACACTATGTGAATCGACTCTGAAAGTCATCCCAAATGTCAGAAGCTCGATTAATCCAAAGGATACTCTGAGCAATTGTTGCAAACATTGAGCGAGTGAGCCATGCCACCACTATCGTGTTACATCGCTCCCAGATTGGGAACAGAGGATCACTCACCGAGGAGTAGAAATCGTTCCATTGATGAACAAGAACTTATTCTTTGACTGCAGAGCCATTTTCATAGCTCTTGACCAAGAATGGTAGTTAGATTCATTCAAGATTGGGGACACCAGAACTAAAGACGGATTCTCATTCGGATGGATGTAATATAGATTGGAAGGGTTTTGAATTGCATCAGAAATCTGAGAGGAGGATCCTTCAACCATGAAGGCTCTGATACCATAATACAGAAACATATTAATAGATAATACGGTACGAATTCCTAAGTGGATCATAAGCGCGGAAAAGGAAGTGAAGATATATAGAGAGAAATGGGACATATGGAAGCTAGAGAAGAATGAAAGCTTTGTGTGTCTTTCCATTCATGACACGTATACATATAGATAAGAATGTAACATACAGCTGGCAATCAATTCTAACTAACAGGGCTAACTAACTAGCTAACCAACTTAGTTAGAAAGCTAACGTAACAAATTTAAACTGTACAAAGTGCATATAATCTGTTTAGATATTGAAGAGGTATCAACCCATCTTGTCATCCCTCGAGTCTTATTATCATCAATCTCCCTCAACATGTCATGTATTTGTAATTGAATCACTACAAAAAAAAGTTTTATTTTTACAGATTTTGGCTAAAAATCCGTAGGAAAAAATTTTCAAAATCCGCAGGAATAAGGTTCGTAGAAATTTAATTTCTTGCCGATTTTTCCGCAAATAAAATCCGCAGCAAAATCCACAAGTAATTTCTGCAGCAAAATTCGTAGGTAAAATCGTAGAAAATTAAAAAGTGTTTTTAAAATAAATATGGTTATTTTTTCATTAGAAAATCCAAAAAAGGCTACAAAATTTTTTTACCATCAAATAAACTTGAATGAATTAATGTCATGACCGGAAACATATATTTCATTAAGAATCCACTGGACTAAAATATACATATAGAGACCATCCTTTCACTCAAACAAATTTAATGGAGCGTATCAAGCCTCCATAAAATTCACTAGACGAATTTAAAAACTACCCTCTATGTTTCCACATCAAAGTACACTTTGAACAATCATAGAAGCCACTGGCAATAAAAAAAATTATGAACGCAGCTTCAGTGAATCAGTGAAATCAATGGAGCATATCAAGTCTCCCTCAACCTGTATGATAAGCAATGAAGATCTCAATGTTAGCCACGTAAGGGGAAGTCTCTTTCCAAGTACGAACAAAGCCAAATAGTTTAAACAGAAAGCACCAAATTGAAAGATTTATTGTTTCAACCTACCAAATTTTAAAAAGGCATGAAATAAAACTTTTGGAGTCTGAAGTTTGACCTTGGTCTCCACGATAAAAAAATAACAAAAACATGAGCCTCAAGGTCCAGAGACCAGATAAAGTGTTCTTATCCTATTCCTTAGGTTAAAGATATCTACGGCATATTACCATGAAGGAAGTTGGCAATGAAACACATAAAAAGAGCTCTCAAAGACACTCAAAATCACATATTAATTTAGATATACCATGATAATTAAGAAGAATTAGATGCGACTAAAATCTACTGAGGATAATCAATATGCTAGATTTTCTTGACATTAAACCATCAACATATACTAATATATTACTTTGTTAAGCCATGGTAACAATTGGAATTGACATTTGAATGAAAAGAAGAGCGTATACAGCTTATACTATGTGGGTGGTAAAAAGTACAAATGCATATAAATACTGTTAACCGTTGAATTACCTGATTACCATATACTCTAGATATATGTTCTAAGCTGCTCTTCTGAGTTTTTACCTAAATGATATATCCTTAACAATATTAGAAGAGATATAAACAAATTTATCAACCCATGTTTGTAAAAAAAAGGGTTGAATTCCATACTCCAGTTCTTAGATACTCTTATGCAGCATAAACTGAATCACTTCCAATAGAAATCTTATCAGCTCCAGATCTAAAATATTCTAAATCAATGTCCAAACTAGAATAGTTCCTGGGAACATAGTTTTGATGTAAGACATAATTAACAATCTAAGTAAACACATAAAGATAAGGCTAAGGACCTGTACATCCTCAGATAATAGACTCTCGCATGTAAGCTAAAATTGTATAACTAAAATTATCCAAATACCTGCCAAACTCATGAATGCATATATGATATTGCTCATTCTTAGAAAATTGTGTTTGAAGGATTATGCTACTTAAGGCTGCATATCAGTAGAGTTAAGTTGTATGTTTTCCCCATCTTTTATTCCATTTACTTGAGGCTATATGTCAGTTCATCAAAAGAAGGGGAAAATGTACAACTTAACTCCAATAATGTTCTTTTATAAATCAGAAAATGACTGATAAAACCTACAACTATATTGATACATTATTTTCACTTGGAAAGTGAAAGACAATAGTGAAAGACGTAATTAATGGTTCAAAAAATGACTAATGCTACTTGAGGCTGCATATGTGATTCTGCTCTTCTTATGTACCAATTTGGTTGCATGTTGTACTGTAACTTTCTAGATTTTGTCCCAAAAAAGTGAACAAAATCTGTGAAATGAGTTAAGGAGCCTGAAAATTGGCCACTATATCAATTTGGTCTTTTTTAGGCTATCCTTGTAGTTTTTGTTGAACCTATTTGTCGCAGCTTCATAGTTACCTGTTAAAATGTCTAAGAGAAAAGTGTTGGGACTCTAATAATCTAGACAAGAATACTACTAATAAGTCCTTAGGAAATCCTAAAAGAATGAAACTAATTTCGCTTCCAGTGTCATTGCACAATAATTACAATGTTCCGTCTAAACGCACAATTAGATATGTGTATCAGTTACAATCGAAACATTAAATTGAATTTCAATATCTTATCAAATCAAAACCATGAGACAAGCGCAAGTTGAAAAATATATGTAAGCAAATGAAATTTCCATTAGAAACCTAAAGGGAGTTGGCCACCGTGCTTACCTCAGAGATAGACAAGTAAGTGAAAGTGAGAAAATGGAATTGGGAAGTGGACGAAGGGTTCCTAGCAGAAGGGATGATCGACGAAGGGCTCTTTGCCTTTCGTTTTTGAACTAGAGGTTCTTTGGATACCGCAATTTTGAATCTGGACCAACGCGGGTTTCTCTTCGTACTCTTTGTAGAGATGACGGTTCAAAGAGATCCAAGCACCATGCCTCCTGCATACATTTTGGGTTTTCAGATTTTGGGAGAGAAGAAGAGGAGGAGGGCGTAAATCAGGGAGCGTAATTCAGGCTCTAAGTGAAAGGGAAGTGTAAATTAGGGAAGGGAATGGGAAGCTCAACTTATCGCGACGGTGGACTTACCAACGTCGACGATTAGGGATGCTGGGAGTAGGAAGGGAAAGGGAAGCTAACGCCTGTGATTTTGGCTCCAAGTGTTTCAAGGGTCTGAAGGGAGAGGGAATGACTTATTTTATGTTTTCCTGTGGTTTTCTTTCTGCAGGTAATTACCTGCGGATTAAGAAATCCACAAGTATAACTTCTTGCGGATTTAAAAATCCACAAGTATAATTTCCCATAGAAAAAATTTGGCTATGGAGACATTGTAACAATTTAAAACTTTTGTTGTAATGTTAAACCCGAAAATCTTTCAGGGCAACATTACTTATAAGCAAAAATTTCCTGAAGATGACATGTGAACATGTTAGCTTAGTATTTTTGGTCAATTAATAGTGAAAATTAACTTGGATAACAGTTGGTGTGACATTGTTATAATTAGAAAACTTTTGAGACGACATGTGTAACATCCTTATCTTGAGGAGTTATAGTTAAGTGTTGTTTAGATTTTATTTAATTAAAAAGAATAAAATAAATTAAGATTTAAAAGAAAAATCAAATTCAGATTATTTATATAAAATATATATATATATAAGTGAAATCCCTCCTAAAAATAATTAATTATAAATGTGTAAACTTATTTTATTATTAAAATAAGTAATACAAATAATAGTTATTATTATAATTATCATTTTCGTTTAAAAAACAAAAACAAAAAAATTTTATATGTATATAATATTATTATTTTATTATTTAAAAAAAACCATAACCCTACCTTTATATAAGCCACCTAACCCTCACCCTAACCCTAACCCTAAAAACCTAAATCTACAGTAACTTAGCCGCTACAGTAGCTCCCAACAGTGGTCCGCGCGCAAGTGCTCTGCTTGTCTCATTTTCTGTTGAGTCTTGCCTATTGCTTTCTCCTTCTTGCTGGAAAAAAAGAGGTTCTCCCCTGTCTTGTGTGCACACACACACGCTGTAAAAATATATATATTTATTGTCTTCTCTAGGGCATTGTGTAGCTACACAAACACACACACTAACTCATGGGTCTTGTCTCCTCTATAACTCTTTCTTTCCAGCTGCACCATTTTAATATATATAATGGGAAGGTTACCCACAAAAGCTACACCTTGTCATCTCAATTAGTAGTGTGTGTATAGGTGAAAGTGTAGGTGTGTGTTTGTGTGTGTCAGTGAGTGGTTGTGTTGCCTTTTCATCATTTACCCAAAAATTGCTTGCTTAAACTGGAAGAGCCTTTCCTTATTATATTTTTAAACACTAAAACAAGATATTTGTAATTCTTTTAAGGTTCAATAAAAACTCAAAATTTAAAAAAAAGAAATGTTATTCAACGAGTTATGTATATATGAATATCATATTAAATAAGAAATGTTATATATATTTAACCTCATTCAATGAGTAATGTTGTTAAATTTTTCTTTTATTTTATTATTTGAAAAAAAAGAAAAAAAATATTGTTATGTATATATGTATATGCGTTTAGGTGTGTGTGTGTTTTAGGTTCTTCTTTTATTCATCTTAGTATTTGAAATAAATAAATACTAGTAGGTGTGTGTAGGTAAGTGTAGAGGCACCTTTTGTTAAAAAACATTCATATGTCTGACATGACTCTTAAAACTTCTTCAGACTCAATGTTTCAGAACTTGAGTTCTTCACCTATCTGATATGGTCTCTGACACAGCTTAGTCTACGTTTACCAAATGTTCCTTATTTATGCTTGAGTCATTTGAAATCTACATGCTATCATAAATGCGTTTGTAGCTCATTCATCAACCAGGCATAGGTTTGACCGAGAATGTATCCGACGCAAAGCATTAATATCTTCTCCGCCATCAACAGTTGAGCAGTAATAAATATTGCATTGATGGCAGACCAACTAACGAGGTTGCTGCGAGTAACGGATACTAGCGTCTCTCTAACGGACATTCAACCTCAAAGTAACAGATAATTAATGAAGCCTTGGCTATAAATGAAGAGCTTTGAAGATAAAGAAGAAGAGATGACATACAAACATCAATACGCTATTATTATCTGCAACTCCCATCCTTGACCCTTGTTTATAAATTCTTGCGAGCTTCAGTGATTATACATTTTACTCTTTCTAGAGAGTTTACCTTGCTAATTCCTTTTGTATTATTGAGAAATATTCAAGGTTAAGACCTTGAATTGGTTGGGCTCAAATTGAGCTGAAAAACAGAGTGTGAGAATCTCTGTTTTATTACGTGTAGTAAGGGGGAGTGTGCTTCCCAGTTGTAAAGGCCTGGTGAGCCTAATTATTGATTAGTTGATTGCAAATCGCAGAGAAGTTCTGAGGACTGGACGTAGGTCAGGAGGACCGAACCAGGATAAATCAGCCATGTCAATCTTCACTCTGCTTTTCTCAATGACTTTGTTTTAATTCTGAAAGTGTGTTTTAATTTTTAAAAGTGATCAATTCACCCCCTCTTGGTCAAATCCTACACTAACAAATCTAACTTAAAACAAGTTAGGGTGAAATTGCTCAAGTTGGAAACTTCTATTGCAACATTGATCACTGAGTGAAAACTTTTAAGGAAAATTTGTTCTTAAACCAAAAATAAAAATAATGTGCTTGACACATTGGTTACTACTCAGCATATTCGATCAACTAATGCTCAAACTTAATCTGGATAACGGTCGAGCAACATGGCTCCTTGGAAACCTTTTAGGGTAATATTGCTCATACATGACAATCGACTCAAAATTGGATGTAAATCCAAGAAACTGATTATATATTCATTTATCACTTCTACAATTTTCATAGGGTTAAAGTCTAAATTTTCCTAGAAGTTATCACGTAGGAGCAAGCTGAGCCAAATATTTTTAGGAGTAATGCCGCCCTTGAAGTTTGCAAATCAAAGCAACTTTGACCCAACCATTATCCAGGTTAAATTTGACAGTTACTTGACCAAATATACTAACTTGGCAGGTCCACATGTTATCTACACAATTTTTGTTAAAGTGAAAATTTGTCCCATAAATTTTCATTCAGGATCAATGTCGCCCGAAAAAGTTTGAGTTCTATATTGCCCTAGAACTTTCTAAATTGTAGTAATATTACCCTAACCATTATCAGGTTAAATTTGATCATTAGTTGATCAAATACGCTAAGTTGACAATATTAACAACATTGAATAAGAAGTCACAAATGGAGGAGGAGCTCATCTTCTCTAGAGAGTAATGGAGAAAAAGATTTAATTAAGGAAGATTGTTGGGAATAAGGCGCTGAAAATCCTTTGTCGTTTTACCCCATGAATGCTGAAATAGGTGGGTACCCATTATATTTTTTATTTATCACATAAAATGCTTTTACTTCTTAGATTCTCTCCAATCCTTCAAACAAGATGCATGTATTGTTTTGTTTTCCTCCCTTTTTAATAAATCTAACATAAAAAAATGAGTTTGATGATGCATGAATTTGCCAAATCAATATATTAGGCCAATTAACAGTAAACTTAATTTGGATAACAGTAGGATTGTAATTGTTACAATTTGAAAATTTCCAAGACTATATTGTTTCTAAATAAAAACTTTTAAAGCAGATTTGCACATAAACTCAACAATAATGACCTGGATAAGACATGGGCCATTAACATATTCCATCAATTAACAGTCCCTTCAGAAAATTTTCATTTAGCGACAGAAAATATTAGCGACCCTCATTTTAGTGACGGAAAACAGCCATTTAACGACGGATAATGTCATTTTTCTAGTAATGTATGATCATAAAGTGAAGATGTAATTGATGGTTTTGTATATGATTGGAAACTTACAAGAAGTTGTATTACTCATGAGTTATGAATGAGCGCTATTAAAATTAAAAAAGGATAGATTATCAATTTCTAAAAATCTTTAAGTTAGTTATTTTTTTAAAAAAAAATAGTAAGACTCTGATAAGAAATAAAGAAACTTTGTATAGCTACAAGTCTTACTTGAAACAATTTTTACAAAGTTTGACTCACACGTTTCATTATCTGTTTAATAATTCAGGATTCTTATAAATTTTGTTTACCTTTTTACAAGAAAATAAAGCTGTAATTACTACTCTACTTGACAAGTAGAAAACCAAAGAAAATCAGCTAAAGAAACAAAATGATAAAGATTCGTTCGGGATGATGGTTTCAAACCTAAGTTTTATGGTAAAACATATATTTTATTTAAGTACTCATATTTTTCAAAACTTAGGTTTTGTAACAAAATCTATATTTAAAAAAATGATATTTTCTTATCAAATCATACACACTCTCATAATAAATTTTCTATTTCCTCTTTTTTTTCTTTCATCTTTTCTACTTTCTTTTTGCTTTGAATTTCGTAAAAGTTAATAATTTCTCAAACACAATCACCTTTCAAAATTTAGGTTTTACCTCGAAATTTGTAAAATTTATTCTTCAAAAATCTATTATAAAAAATTTAGATTTTACCTTAAAAATCGTAAAAGCTATTTTCAAACGGAATTTCAAACTAATTCTTATCCAGCATCACTAAAATACGTTTGGTTGGAGTATCAACTTTACAGTTTTTTCTCTCTTCAGATATATTCCAGATCAATCAATCAATCGCACTTGAGCTTGAATGGGCTCTTCAAAGTTCTTCAGTTTACTTATTGATGTATTGATTGATTCAATAATTGTTAAGCCAAAATATATTTAGAAACCAGAAAACAAGTAAAATTAAAGGTTAGTTGGTAAGACAGGTCGTTAAGTGGGTGGATATATATATATATATATATATATATAGTTTGGGATTATTTTATTTATGTGCTATTTCTTTGTATATATGATTTATTCTTCAATTAGTAATTATTTTTACAAGGGACTACCTTCCATATTTTTATACTGCTTTTTGGCCAAACACATTAATTAAATATCTTTGTAAAGTATAAAATCATAATAAACTGCATTATTCATAAATTAAATGAATATACTACAATACACATCATATTCCATATAAGTTATGAAAAATAAATCTGAATTTTATAGCATAATATTGACTGGTCATACTTCTCATCTCACTCACATAGTTGTGATCTGCTGATTGTGTTTAATTAGGAATTAATCATCCTTAGTTAAAAGTTCGGCTATTATTGACACACTAATTACAGTTATTTGAATTGGCCAAAAAAAATTTACAGTTATTTAAAGTTTGAGTTGTTCTTTCTTTAATCCTGTTCTACTCAGCACATTACTTTTAAGTGCTATCATATTTTAATTCAAATGGAAAAATATTTATAAATTTTCACTTGCTTCCTTTTCCCCCCTGTAAATAGATCCTTACATTAAAAGGTTGTAAAATGATTGAAATTTTAGGTTGTAAAATGATTAAAATTTGTGTGTGTATATATTTTATTATTCACTCCAAATTATATGGAAATTGAATATATAATTATTTGATCAAATTGTATCAAATTATTGATGAATTTTTGGACCACCCTATCATGTTAATTATTACTTTGATAAATATCATGAATTAAAATGATCATGATCCATCTCAATTATATGTATGACTAACATGATCATGATCTTATTGATCATTCATCATCATTCTCTCTATAGTCCATACACACTTACATCTTCTTAATAAATTAACTCTTATTATTATCAATAAGTATTCATTATTAATTGGACATAATTTACTATATATATATATATATATTGTATTGCATGTAAAACAAAAACAAATAGGGAATGTGTCTAGTATATAATATACATAAAAGATAATTGCATCATTAATTTCTGAGAAAATGAATTATACTAATGATGATGTCTGATACAGTATATATAGTGGAAAGAGAGGTGAAACCTTGAGACCTAAGAAAGTATGTTTGACGTATAAGTTTGTCGTCTTCATCAATTTAATTATGCTTTTAAATCATTATTAATTACTCGCTCATGTATTTATTATAAGTCACCAACTAAAAGTAATTTTTAGTCCCAAATATTACATCTGACCCTTAATATAAGCCTTATTTATTTTTTGAGAAATTAAATAAATTATTTTAGATTATATACATTCTGAAATACTTATGCATATAATTAAATATTTAAATTATATATTAGTTTATAAATTAGACAAGTTAATTTAAAAATGATAAATATATTAATGTATTTATATTCATTAATCTTCTTAAAAAAAAAAGTAAACTTGACTTATGAAAGACCGAAGGTAGTGTAAGAAACTAACAACAACGTTAATTATTTTTTCCCACATACCTTTATTATGAGTTGTTGTTCAAAGTTAGAAAAATTAAGTCACATCCTTTAAAAAGAGTAAAGCTGAAAAACTTATCAATTTAGGATAAATTCAATGACTTAATTGACATTTCTTCGGTTTTGTTTGGAAATCAGGTTTGAAACCTAGGTTTCACAGAATCCGAGGTAAAAATTAGGTTTTGAAAAGTGATTTATGTTTGGGAAGTTATAGCTTTTACGGATTCCGAGGCAAAAAAGTGGGTTGGAAAGAGGAAAGTAAGAAAGAGAAAGAGAGAAAAAATAGGAAAGAGAAAGTAGGAAAGAGAAAATCTAGGTTTGTAACCTAGGTTTTGGCAACCTAGGTTGCCAAACGAGCCCTTAATCCATGTAAATTAGTAATTGATGCCTTGTAACAATGACCAGATAGAGAGAGAGAGAGAGAGAGAGAGAGTAGTAGTAGTAGTATAAGAAGAATAGCAATAATAATTATAATTTTTTCCCAAGAGAGAGACAATGTGGTCAAGCATGCATGAAACATATTATATGAAATGGTGCTAGACATCATAATTAATTATGCCAATATGACATGCCGGGGGATGCATGTCAAATTCATTTTAAAAGCTAATTTTATTTTATTTTCGAATCATTCACAATACGACTAATATCAATAAATTTCAAATATTTTATTCGTAAATAAGAAAACCTCAATTAAAAAAGTATCAAATTAATCCTAGGAAAATTTATAATCAAGTCCTAACAAAAAGAATTAATGAATAAAAAGTTTTAAAGATTGTCAAAATTACCATTAGGTCCAAGCAATAGTTGGTCCAGTTGTTATTCACAGCTGGTAAGGTTGTTAATGACAATCGTACCAGCTCCTGCTGAAATATGATGGTAATTTTGTCATTCTTTAGGACCTTTTGTTCATTAATTCTATTATATGGGACCTGATGATAAATTTTCCTTAATTTTCTATGACATATTTTGACAATGGGCCTGTTTGGAAAAGTTAAATGTGCGTTTTAACAGTGTTTTTCCGCAAAACAAAATAATCTCCTTTACACATTTACCCCGTAAATAGTAAAAATACTTCTCCACCGTGTTTCCAAACGGCCTAATATTTCGGATTTCATCTGCATTATGCTGTTGTGTTTGGGCTCCAATTTCTG
>JANTPZ010093002.1:0-31360 GCA_025593235.1 Vachellia pachyceras
ATCAGAAAAGCAGAGTGTGTGGGACTCTGATTTATTGAAAAGTGTAAGGGGGAGAGTGTATCCCATTTGTAAAAGGCTGGTGAGCCTGTAATTGTTTGAATAGTGGATTGCAAAACTCAGAGGTGCTCTGAGGACTGGACGTAGGTCAGAAGGACCGAACCAGGATAACTTTGTTTGTTCTTCTTCCCTTTCCTCTCTCGGAGTCTTTATTCTCATCTTTTATTAATTTGAAGAAGGGGACCAATTCACCCCCCCTCTTGGTCTAATCCTGCACTAACAATGCAGCCACATATAATTTTTTACAACAAAAATTTCTAACATGTTGCCAACTTTTTGTTTTTTTATTTGACTATTGTATATTTTAAATATATATTATTCATCAACCCCTTAATACAAGATATACATAATTCATTTACGGATATTAAAAAATTATTTAAATTAGTTATTTATAATAAATATATATTATTTTCACTAAAATATCATTTCTAATTATGTGTAAAAATTAGGTTTTGATAGAAATCCCCTGCCACGTATTGTAGGGATATTTTGAAAAATAATTTATAAATTTATGAAGATAAGTGAATTGAAAACTTATATTTAGAAATAAAATAAATCTTTTAGTTTTTCTATTTTATTTCAGATGGAAGAAATGTAATAATAGTTATATTTTTATAATGTATAAAATTTTATATTTTAAGATATTTTTTATTTATAAACATGTCTTATTCTTACTTACAATAAATATATAGTATTTTATATTCATGATATTAATTGATAAATTTTTTGTAGAGATATGTGCGCGCGCATATATATATATATATATATGCAATGAGATGGAAAAAAAGTGTAGTCACTCTTTTATTTCTTAATCTCGCAATATATATTTAAAAAAAATCCAAAAGAAAAGGTCGTTGGTATACGTCGTCGTTTCATCCACCTCATACCTTGCCTGCCCGCCCCTGCCCATCTTTGCATTATAAAAAGCGATGCAGGAGCCAACTTAGAACCCCCCGCTTAACGCACATTCATTTTCATTCCTCTCATTCTTCTTCTTCTTCTTCGGCTCTTCACTGTATCTTCATTTCCTCTTATCAACTTTGGTGTTTTGTGTACTGCTCCTTCTTAAAGCAAATAATCTTCTGAACTCCTCTGATTCCCATTCTACAGAATATTCCCCATTTGATATTACCATATCTCGGTAGTTAAGTGATTCTTAATCACAAGAAGCAAAAGTTGCATAGTTCAGTATATCACCAAGTTGAATCAGCAACCATGGCTCTGCTCTCTGATAACCAACATTCTTCTGAAATGATCTTCGTTTTCGTCCTTTTTCTTGTTCTCAAAGGTGAATTTCCATTGATTCTTTCTGCGTTTCAAAGTTGAAAAAGGAATTGAGTGATTTGTTATCGTATTGAATTAACGGAAGAATGTTCTCGTTTTGATGTTATATATATAGGAGTTTCAGGGGCTACATTTACGTTTGTGAACAAGTGTGATTACACAGTATGGCCGGGAGTACTGGGAAAGCCAGACATGGGAACTACAGGATTCGAGCTCTCCGAGGGAAGTTCTAGAAGTTTCCAGGCTCCAAATGGTTGGTCCGGTAGATTCTGGGCAAGAACTAGCTGCAAATTCGACGATTCTGGTCATGGGACATGCGCCACCGGCGACTGCGGATCTGGAAGTGTTACCTGCAATGGTGCCGGAGCTTCCCCTCCGGCGACGCTCGTGGAGTTCACGCTCGATCCAGCAGGCTCGAAAGACTTCTACGACGTCAGCCTCGTGGATGGGTACAATCTGCCGATGATGGTGGAAGCCAAGGGAGGGTCAGGATCATGCGCAACCACCGGTTGCGCGGCGGATCTCATCAGACGGTGTCCGTCGGAGTTGAAGGCAGACGGCGGCGACGCCTGTAAGAGTGCTTGTGACGCGTTTGGGAAACCGGAATATTGCTGCAACGGCGATTACGGTTCGCCGTCGACGTGCAAGCCGTCGATGTACTCTCAGATTTTCAAATCAGCGTGTCCAAAAGCGTATAGCTACGCCTACGATGATTCGACGAGTACCTTTACCTGCGCCGGAGCTGACTATACTGTGACATTTTGTCCTTCTTCTTCCCCAAGGTAGATTTCCGCAGTTCATCACTTTTTTTATATATTTTTTAATTTTTTCTTCTCTCTCTCTCTACTCATCCCACTACGTCTCAAACTCAACTTTTTTGCAATTTAAAAATAGAGCATTTTTTTTCGATAAAATAGTTCTAATATCTAATACGGATTAATGTTTTAAAAGTAATTTTTTTATAGGAAATTGATGAAAAATATTCCATTATATGTAAGGAATTTAATACTTAAAATCTCTTTAAGCATCCCTTTTTTCCAGCTCTTGGTCAATTATATGTAAGGAATATTTACGTATAGTTGAAAATATATATTACACATGATAAAAAAAAGTTGGACAAGCAATTCCTTTTTTTTTTTTCCATTCAATATTTCAGTGACATATTTTAAATAGGAGAATGTGGTCATACATTTTATTTGGGAAAAATAAGAGAAAAGTTTTATTGGTGAGAGAGATCTCATAAATTTTTATATACATAGGAATAAATTGATTAAATTCTATTCCAATTTTTTTAATTTAGAAATAAAATTTCTTAATATAAAATCACTGTTAATAAATATTTTAATTTACTAGCATTTTAAAAATATAATGATTTTAACAGAAAAATAGCCAGAGTTTTATATGGTTGAAATCAAATTGAATGATTGGCATAGATATTATTTATTTTACTATAATTTTAAGAAATCAATATATTAAGTTTGAAAATTAATGATAAAATTGATTTTTATTTTTGACGGAAAATTGACATCAACATTATTAACAGTTAGTACTTATAAACAATAATTCAGCAAAAATTTGATAATAAATTTACCATTAGGACAAAACACTCATGTCCACAGTAATAAATGTTCATAATTGTTTTTTTTTTTTTGTCATTACAGTCTGAAATCGGCATCAATAGGAGTGGACGCACGACAATCAGTGGAACAAGCAGCCATGGCTACTTCTTCTTGGATTGCAAATATGGCTACTGGAGATTCCACTTCAATCCATCACCATTCAATCTCTTCATTTCTTCTTCTGTCTCTTGTTCTCTTTGTTCCCTTCTTTTAACTTTTTGCCCATTTCAAATTCTATCACCTTTGTTTCCTCTCTGTAATTAAATTATCTCACCATTTCGGCCTTCTAATTGAAGATTAATTAGTCTCCCCCCTTTATTTCTTGATGTTTCTGTAAATTATTATTTATTATGACCCTTTTGGATTTGGGAATATTAAGTAGAAGGAATATAATGAAGGACGACTTTAATTATATTTTCCCAAATCCATTCAATGAAAGAAGTCATGTTCCAGCCAATTTTTTTAGATGTCCTGCAAAAGTTGACTGATATGATCAGGACTCATTTGGAATTAAAAAAAAAGGATAGTTAACTTTGCAGAGTACATAAGAATATATTATTTCAGACTCTTTCTCTCTGAACAATAATAAAAGTTAATGTGAACATTATTTATTAATGAATGAAAATAACAATACCATAAATATCTTGAAAACTATAGCGGCTTTGATTTCATCTTCAACTCAATCAATCAAAGCCAATAATTTTCCAAGTAACCAATCACTAAACCATTAGACAGATAGTACCATTTCACGATTAATCGATTGGACTATGAATGAATTGGAATCAAACAAATATTAGGCGTTAGTCTTAATAGGAGAGACAGAGTTATCACCCTTTAGTCATAAGGTTTTGGATTTGAATTTGTATGACAATGAAAGATACTCCTGGAACGGTTAACATCATTTGGAGCCTTGTTGTTAGATCAAAAGCTATACCTTTTGATGTAGTAGTAAGCGCTTGATCGTAACACTTGTAATATTCGAGTTAAACCAGATAGCATTTCAAAATCAAATAATATTGCATAAGAATAGTGAAAGAATTGAAGGGAGAAAAAGGCCAAAAACCCAAAAAAGGGGGAAGCAGTAAAATGCAAAAGCTCAAATCTTTGTGTATTACATGGAGTTAAAAAAAAAAAAAAGAGATGTCCTATTAAATAATTTGTGAAAAACATGACACATTAGACATTTTATAAAATATGAAAATTAGATGAGGCCAGAAACTCTTGTATTTTTATAATAATATTGAACTTGATCGAACTATATTCTTCCGGATAATTATTTAGGGCTTGTTTACAATCTAGGTTTCAAAACCTAGTTACAAAACCTCAGTCTGAAATCTAAATTTTCTCTTTCCTACTTTCTCTTTCCTACTTTTTCCTCTTTTCTCTTTCCTACTTTTTCTTTCTTTCTCTTTCTTACTTTCTTCTTTCCTACCCACTTTTTTATCTCGGAATCCGTAAAAGCTATAACTTCTCAAACATAAATCACTTTTCAAAACCTAAATTTTACTTCGGAATCTGTGAAACCTAGGTTTCAAACCTGATTCCCAAACAAGCCCTAAAAACTCTTGTTACAGTGGGACCAGGAACTGTTAGACTCAATTATTTAAATTGAAGTAATCAAACAGCAAGAAGATACTTTTCGAGAGAGTTGCGTGTATGCGTCGTATGTATTGAACTATTGATTCTCTTGTCACTATCATTATTATTTATTATATGATCAAATTATGAACATAGGTCTATAGAATTGTCATTAATTAATTCAGGATAAGCATGTTTGGGATAAGAAAAAAAAATGTGAACGAGGTTAAATTGGATAGCAAGGATGGGATATTATAAAGGTTAAAGACTAAAACCCTAATCTGAAACATTTTTAGAAATGTACGAAGGAAGCCAATTAAGCTTCCATTTTGTTTTGTGCACGCAAAAGACTGATGACGAAAAGGATTGCGAAATTTTGGAAAAGGCTCGTCACTAATAATCCCACGCCAGCTAATTAAAGTCATATATATAATTATAGTTTGGATTAGGGTTAAGACACATCCAATATCTTGAATCATTTTTTATGAGAGGAATCCAGTATCATAAAGTATTTTTATACTGTGGTGTTAGTTGCATCAAAAAATATTTCTATTTTGAGATGCTAAATGCATAAAAAATACTTTAAAGTGTTGGATATAGTTAAAAAATTACTTTAAAATGTTAAATGCAGTTGAAAAATACTATGGTGTTCGATATACTTTAATTATTTTAAAAAAATAATACCAAATGGAAAAACCACCTATCTAAGTGATGGAGTGTCCCATCACTTAAATATTTCCATTATCATCAAATTTTGAAAGTTATTAAAAGAAAATAAGAAGAAACGACAAAAAAGATGCAGAAAAGTCTACTCTAAAATTAAAACGAGCATAGCATCAGGTCTATGCAAGATAGTTATGTTAACTAAATGTGATTTTAAAAATAGTTTTTATAGATTTTGAGGTAAAATTTAAGTTTTGAAGAATAGATTTTGGAAAATAGTTTTTACAGATTTTGAGGTAAAATTTAGGTTTTGAAAATGTGATTTGTGTTTGAGAAGTTACTGTGAGAATAACTTTTACAGATTTTTAGACAATATTATAATAAATAATATAGTTATGAAAAAATATATTTAAATAGTATATTAGTAAATAATATAAAAAAAGAGAGGAATGATAATATGACAGAATAAAATAATAATTAGGGGGAGAGAGAGGAATGGTGATGTGATAGAATAGCTTTTTCAAAACTTAGATTTTAAACTGAGGTTTTGTAACCAAAATAGTTTTTGGGTAAAAAAATTTTGTTTGGAAAAACCTCGATTTTGATGTAAAATCTAGATTTTGAAACTAGATTTAAGACTTGATTTCCAAACAAGCCCTAAATCATCCCTGGCATGTTGCCCGGGAACGCTTGGTTGGAGACTCAAACAACGATCAATACTTGGGTTTAAGAGAAAGTTGGGATTTATCATTTATCCCTCTGACTTCTATGGAACTAGTTGTCCTACAAACAGGTCTCCGAATACACACACACAAGCAACATGTTTATAACAAAGTGCTGGTTTATACCAATTCTTTTGTAACTATTTAGGGTTTGTTTGGAAACCAATTCTTAAACCTAGATTTGGTTTCAAAACATAGGTTTAAAATCTAGGTTTTGAAAAAGCTATTCTGTCACAACACCCTTCCTCTCCCCCCTTAATTATTATTTTATTCTGTCACATCACCCTTCCTCTCTTTTTTATATTATTTGTTAATATATTATTCAAATATATCTTTTCATAACTATATTATTTATTATAATATTGTCTAAAAATCCGTAAAAGCTATTCTCACAATAACTTCCTAAACACAAATCACCTTTTCAAAACCTAGATTTTGCCTCGAAATCTGTAAAAGCTATTTTCCAAAATCTATTTTTCAAAATCTAAATTTTGTTTCGGAATCTGTAAAAGTTATTTTTAAAATCACATTCAAACAAGCTCTTAATTTACATGAGCTCTTTTGCCTTCCATGGCACATTGGCATCTATTTTTCCACAGTAGTTAGCATGTGAGGCTAAACACTTTAAACCATGGCCATATGTCAGTCTTTGAGTTACCCATCCTCCACATCATGTTTTGCTTGAGCCAAACTTGCAAATCATAATAGAAATCACTCGAAAAGAAAAAGGATTAAAGGTAGTTTTTCCTTGAAAGTTTTCTTGAAAGGACATTTAATCCCCAAGCGTATTTTTTTGAAGCAATGTGGCCCAAAAAGTTATAAAATTATAGCAATGTCATCCTGTCTAATGGATCCAAGCGGTTAACCATTAGTTGACTAGTTATGCTGATGTTACATACCCATGAAGGCAAATACATCACCTTTTTCTTTAAGTTACATGGTATTTTCACCCCAGAAATTTTCATAAAAGAGTTGTTTGTGCTAGAGGAAGTTGCAAAATTGTAACAATATTACCCTACTCTAGCTAACAGACTAAAATGATTGACTGTTAGTTGACCAATTATGTTAAAGAAGTATGTCGACATAGCATCTATCTAATCATATTTGTCGTCAACATGTTTTTCAAGTCAAGTTTACAAGTTAAAAATTGAATAATGGAGTTAATTTGAAGATTGGGATTTGTGCAGCCGTCGTATTCTACATCATTCACCATCTATCTTCCCATGTGGCTTTGTTGGTTCTTACCAATGTATGTGAGACCGGATCGGACCGGTCGGCTCAGTCCGAAAATCGGCGACTCGGTCGGTAATCCGGTCCGATCTGATGGCTAACCCCCCGTTAGCACCGCTGTCGGGATGTCGGAGAGGGAGATGGAAGGAAAGAAGGTGTTAGCGATGGAAGGTACTGCACACTCATCAGAACCAGCTTTCGCCTCTCTCTGGTTCGTTTCCAGCTTCAGTAGTGCCGCCGACACTGTTGTTCCAGCTCTGAACCCAAAACACGCACCAGCTTCGCTCTCAGCACAGCAAACGACTCCTCTCGGCCAATCCAGCTCTGCGACACCTCCGTCTCTCAGCTCAACGTCCTGGTTTCTCAATCTCCAGCTGCTAGTGCCCCTCTGGTTCAAGCACAGTAGACAGCCAAGCACAGCGCCTGCTTCTCATTTGCCCCACCTTCTGCTTCGTTCCCTTCCAGCATGTGAGAGAGAGGGGGAATAGTTGATGCAAGCAATAAAAGCATTGCGTATGAGATGGGGCAGCAGAGTGTCAGACTATTGATGCATATTTCACAAAAAAAATTGGAAAAGTAGCCTCACATGTGGCTCACCTATTTTATAATTTTTAGATATCAAGATATATATTTTAACTTTTATTTATCACCGGTTTAACACCGGTTTGATCCCGGTTTGATTACGGTCTGACCCACTAACCCTTCACCCACTGTCTTATCCGGTTCAGTCACCGGTCCGGTTTCCTGTATCTTGATTCTTACACCTTTGTCCTCAACCTTGCCGACGATAGATATTAGCGTGTTTTGCAGAACAAATTTTACGAAGAGTTTTCCTATGAGTGACCTTCTTCTGTTCTGTCGTCTTCGTTTTCTTCCATTACAACTTCTAGTACCATGAACCCAAAATTTTCATTTGCTTTTTTCTGGACTTGACTTTTGGTTTTGCTTTTGAGGATTTGAGTTTATGGTTTATGGGTTCTTTTACTGATATGTTTTGATTCATGGGTTCTTAGTTTTTGTTGATTTTTCAATTTCTTCATTTTTGTTCCGATTCCTTTGATAGTTTGGTGCTTGATGGAAACATCCCAGATATGAAATAAATCAATAAAAAACCTATGACTTCGGGGTGTCCGCTTATTATACCTTTATTGAAAAATGGACCTTGAGTGATAGGGCTATCACATCCATTTTTAAGAAAAAAAAAGATGTTACGTAAAGACATATCAAGTCTATTTTGCCTAAAAACGGATTTAATAGCTCTATCTATCAAATTTCTTTTTAGCAAAAACGGACATGACATTTTAAAAACAGATGTGACATCTCAACTTATACTTGCATGAAGAGCTGCAATATCAATAATAATTATCAACCACCGCAAATGTAGATCATTCATAGTTGAGAGTTTACATGGAGCAAAAAAAAAAAAAGTAGATGAGAACTTACTGCTTCGAGAAAATCTCGAGTTGCAAAGTGTTGGTCTTTGAGGATATTGTTAGCCAACGAATTTAAACATCCAACAGAAAGTGGATGAGAATCATGTATCTGCGTAGCTTGATTTAGTGTCAGAAAATCGATTTAAAGTTTACAGTAAATTAATTTCGCACTTTGCTTGAAATCAATACAGAAACCAGACCAAACAACTGAAAATTGCTCTCTGTCACAGGATGCAACAGCCTAGCTTCTTGTGTTTACGAGCTTCATTGAAACTTCAGAATCGCCAAGTATAATTAATGCAACAAAATCCAGGAGAGAATGTAATTAGTATACGGAGGGCGTAAAAATAAAAGAATCCAAATCGGTTATTATGGTAAATTAAAACAGTTGATACAATCACATGGAAGGAAAGCAATAAACACACCCCTATAGTAGTTATAACAAATAATGGAGCTTTGCTCCAAGCCTCTATCTCTATCCCCAACCAACAAGTGTTATAGACAAGTACTGCATCAAAACTTCAAAGGGTATAGATCTATCATCCAAATTAAACAAAAATCTGAACTCTCAAACTAACATGCTCGCCACGGTGCAACAACCATTCGCCGCTGCAAGACACAAGAAAAATTCTTGAAAGGACCCTCGCGGCGAGAGACTCAAATAAATTAATAAAATGCATAAACTCATGAAATTATGTCTAATATCTCCTGATGGCGGAAACACACAAATAACATAAGGCCTAGTACTTCACTTCGCCAGTGCCCCCTCGAAGCTCCTGCCCTTAGTGTGACTTTGGCTTGTTCGTAACACACCACAGAGAGTTCATTGGAGTTATATATCAGTCAAATGGGGAGAACTTAGCTCATGGGTTTATGTTGGAAGAAAGAATAATGAAATAAGTTGAGCCATGCATGTTACTATGGTTGATCTACTTGTTATACTGTTGCTGCATGTTTATTTTGAAATGTCTTCTTATTGACACCTCATGAGTACGTAGGTATTACCTTAGGAAGAGTCACAACCCCAAGTAACGTCGTCTAGGGACCTAGTCCCAGATAATGTTTAGGGACAATAAAAGGGCAACCATAGTGTACTTATGGTGCCATGCCAGATGGAACCAACATTAATTAATCCCAGTCTTCAACTTCTCCTTTGTATTTTCTCTTTTTACAATTATATCACATGTATTGACACATAGTCAACACTCAACAGTTGATTCATGCATGTAATATTAGTTTATAAACGCTATCTTTTGCAAACAGACATGAGTTTCCAAAAATATACGGAGTCCACAGGGCTATTTTCATTGAAAAACGCATGTGTGTGTATACATGTTCATCAAATACAAGGTGCTAGTTGGCAAAGCTTGCGAATGCCTATCAATCACATTCGAAGAACAAATATAGTTACCTCTATACTGACTCTGCAACATCCTAAGTTTCAAAACCCTGTATACTTAGCGCTCATAGATCTTGGGTGCATTAAGTGAAGGAGGGGGGGGGGGAATAGGTATGGGAAGAGTAAGGGTTGAAATCAAGGCGATGGACAAAATTTTAAATTATGTGTTGTCCACTGTGGCAAAGTGGTGCAAAGCATCGTTTCATTTAACGATGTGTTCATCACAACAAATACTTATAAAAAGTTTGTGGACGCACACGTGTGAAAAAGGTTGAACATTTTGTTAGAAGTCTGTGGCGTGACCTGTAATTGAGTTGGTTAGGCCAAACCTATTAAAAAATATGCATAGTCCCAAAACACTTAGAAGGCTTTTTTTCTCTAAATAGGCAAGACACAAGCTCATTGATAGGCTTATTTAGCCTGTATGCCCAGTCTGAGCCTGTTTTTTACAAATAATATTATGCAAAATTGGAGAAATGAGATGTTAAACCTAAGACCTGTAGATAAAGAAGGGAGATGTTGAACCCAAAACCTATAGGTGGAGAAACCATTTCTTTGTTATTATTATGCATTGCTTATAATTTTAAATTTGTTTTACTTCAGAAGACAAGTTATTGAATCAACCAGAATTTTGAATAATCTCGTATTATTTTCTGTTTTACTTCCCATAACTTGGACATTTCGCATTTCAAAAGGTCATTCTAATTATTTCTGGCCATCCCTGGGACCACCCTTCTCTTTTTCATCCCTCATTTGTCTTCCTTCTTCAACCATTTCCTGTCATCAACTCTTAAAAATAAATACTAGCCTGCGTCACTTCCCAAATACACATCCAGCGATGTTCATGATTATAATGCCTCAAAATTCTTAGTTTGCATGTTTGATTTGCCTGGTAAGTTTGTGTGACTATTTTACATTTAGAAGTCAAACTTCATCAACGAACAGTCCACAATGGAGCTTACTGTCAGAGCAATGTGACGGGGGAAGGAAAGGAAGATCATGGTCAGGGAAAAAATTTTACAAACTGAATCATATGTAATAAAGGGGGTAAATAAAATTGAATATAACGTTTTAAAAAAAATATACCTATGGCGCCGTATCTTCAAATATAGGGCGCCGTGGGTCTAGCTTATGACGCCTTACATGATATAGGGCGCAGTAGGCCTTAACTTTCTACTCCCATCACATACACGACTCCCTTAGAAAGGGCGTCAATTGGGTTAAAAAGAGGATGTAAAAAGTACCTTTTGTAGTAGTGCAAGCATACTTGGAATGGCATACTATATTATACATTTCTTGTGTGAAGATTTGATATTCTACCGCTAGTAGTGACTATGCCTTATTAGTGTTGAAGATTTGTAGTAATATTATACATTTGATATTTGTTTAATTGTTGTTGTATTTGGTTTCATTTTGTTGATTAATTACTTTTCTTGCGTGAAGATACGATGTATTTTGAATGATTTTAATTACTTTTAGTGGTTTAGATTACTTTTTACCTATTTAAATTTAGGCTTTTTTTAAGCCTCGCTTAACCCTATTTTCTTACGAAGGCCTGTAGAATATTAGCTTGTTTGTAAAATTAAAAAAAGATAAATTTTTTTACAGGCTTAATGCTAGGATTAGGTTGTCAAATAAGTTTGTAGTACGCTACAAGTTAGCTTCAAACCAACCTGTTGGAAAATTGACCTAATTTGTTTCCACTTCTACTCACACAAATTCATTCTCAGTATGAGAAATTTTGAGAGAGAGATTTTGTAGTAGTGATACATACAAAAAATGATTCTCGTCGACCAACACTGAGATAAAACAGGGAAAACCATGTTCTTTTAATTTTGAGAAAAAATAGTAGAAGAATGTATGCGATTTCAACATATTGTGACAAAATATATACTACATCCAATATTTAATATAAGAACTGGTTGATTTTTGTTGGAAATATTAAAGAAGTCAAATGACCTATTTAAAAGTATTTATTTATAAAAATAATTACATTATTTATTAGTTTATGAGTTAAGTAAAACAGTTTGAAGAAAAATGATAAATATAAATACTTTTAAATAATATATTTAACTTCATTAATTTCTTCAATAAAAGCCAACTGACTTTTATATTAAAAACCGGAGGAAGTATACATATTGATGGACTAAGGTGCAAACAAAGTGCTGTGTATCATTTTTTTGTTGTAGGAAAGTATGTGCCATTCAATATCTCATGTAATTTTTTCTTGATAAATACTTCTTTAATAATAAAGATGTGGGGTGGACAACAATTCAACATGAGGTGGTTGTTATAAGGATCCGACGTTTATCTTCTTGGCTATCTGGTTGAGATATGTTCTTTTGGGATGAAAGATGAATAAAGTTTTGCATTTATGACATGGCTGTCACTGCACATTATGTTATAGTATTACATTTTATTATTATATAATATTATTTTCCCTTTCACTTTTTAATGTTGGATAAGTACATATATTTATAGATAAGGAATTCCTACACGGTTTTAAGTAAATGACTTAATTATCAAGAAATCGCAATGATAAATGAAGAGTACAAATCTATCATTATTTTTTGAATTAGAACTTGTTATTGTATAGTTATCAGTTGTTATTGAATTTATGTATAATTAACTCACTTCCTTAAAACCTCGTGCAGGTAACTCAATCGATCGATGAAATGGCTGGTATTGTACATACTCGATGCATAACAACATTGACATACAGGCAGGTTGTTTATGACCATTTTTTTTAATTTTAGCAATAAAGTTTGTTGTCTAGAGCGTCTTATACAATTAAATTTTAAAGAGTGTAAAAGTATATATAAACTTTTTAAAATGACACAATTTTAAATAATCTCAAACATCCCTTTGTTTTTATTTGAAACCAATTTGTTATCCATCCAACTTTGTAACAAACGTTTGATTCAATTCAACAAAGTTCATAAAATAGCACCATTTTTTTTTAAAAAAATTCACTTTTACACCTTTCAAACTTTAATTATGTCATATGATTTTTGGCAAGATATTTTTGTGGCGAAAATTGCATATTAACCTTTTATGTTAATTGTTGGTTGATGTTGATGACTATGACCCGCCAATTTGACAGCATGAACAACTTGCATTTTACAGTTAACGCATTTTCAAAGCAGATCTCAAAACGTCATTGGGTGATTCTAAGAAAATTTATTACCTTTGAACCTTACTTTTACGTATAAAAATTTCTCCAAAAGAATCACATTTACCTTAACCCATATTATTTATTACATTGGTTATCATCATTTTGGTATGTGCTTATCAACTATATGTTGGAAGGTAAATTAATTTTCATAGAATCTTCTTTGATATTGGATAAAACTGTCATCTGCCATTCAAAATCTTATTTTCATCAATATTCTTACTTTTTTGTGTGCAACAAAGTGGGAAGCTTTTTAGAATATGTGTGTACGTGAGTTATGAAGAAAGCAAGTGGGAGATATGATGAAGACTTTGATTTGAGTCAAAAGCTAGCAAGAACGTACGTACCCCATTGGTTGGATTAACCTAAAATTGAATTAAAGTGGATGATTCTTATGGAGACACACACACACACACACGTATTATGGACTTGGCATTCTTAGCTCTTACGAAAGCATGTTACAGTCATTGCTTTTGATTGAGGATTGATCTTGTTGCCTCTTTTAATATATGTGAGTGTGACGATCTCTCTTGCCATTTTAAGAGGGAGCTAAAGACAAGCTTGAGACTGTTCATGATTGGTTATTTATTTATATAGAAGCAAGTGGTACTTTATTTCTTGTCACACGCATTTGTGCGATAAAAGTAAATTTATTTATGGGTGAATACACGTATAGCCTTGGCAAAAAGAAAAAAAAACACATAACACTTTTGAAGTATCTTTTAAGTACATCTACCACCATAAAATATTATGTGGTACATCTGGCATTGTGAAGTAATTTTTTAGAGAAAAATACTTAGGGTATCCTTATATTTATTTTATCAAGTTATCTAATCACAAGTGAGCATGTGTTTTACAAATATTATCATTTAACTTCGTAAACCCACATGAAAAAAATATAATACATGGCCACTTGTGACTTACAAAACTTGGCATAATGGATATAAGAAACTCGATATAAGTATAATCATTATTTTAATTCCTAGTTAAGGTGTGCCCATGAGTTTTACCAAAAGTACATTTAACATTGCATACTTTTTGAATGTGCAAAATGTCTATGAACATTCAAAATGAGAGTAAAATGTTAGAAATATTTAATATAGTCTACCACTATTACTTTTTACTATGTGACCATGCTATTTTTTACATATGCATATGTAATGTTTTTAACTTATATATAATTATCATAACATTTCTCCTCCCATTTTGAATATTCATGGGCATTTTTGTACCTCCCAAAAGTATATAGTGTTGGATTCATTTTAAGTAAAAGCTCATAAATATTTTTGCATTTTAACCCTTATAAAAAATGACCAATCATGACAGTCTCATGCTTAGTTATATAGAAATCTTATATTAAAAAATAGCCATAATGGAATTTATTGAGGTTGGAAAAGAGGTCTGGCCATGACGCATTATTAGCTCTTACGGAAGCATATTACATTCATTGCTATTGATTGGTTATTTTTTTTTATATGGAAGCAAGTGGTGTGTACTTCATTGAAATAGCCATAATGGAATTTTTTTTTGATACTAAGCCATAATGGAATTTATTGAGGTAGGAAAAGAGTCTGGCCATAACGCATAGTTCAGATCCATAAGCCATATTTCTCTCATGGCATATACTTCACAAAAAGCCCAGCCCTTATTTTTGGGGCTTAGGAGCAACCAAATAAGATATTATTTTTTTCACATGCAAAAGCCCAAATTGTAGAATCTACTTAAAATCCTATCTTCTCACATACTACTGAAAACATGAATATTCTAAGTAAAATTTTTTAATTTGTAATTCTAAGTAAAATTTTTTAACTTCTAATGTCTAAATTTTATTTATTTATAAAATATTTAGTCAAATTATGATATTATATAAACTGTACGAATCATTAAGATAATTGATGTCATTTTCTAGTAGCATTAAATATTTTTCCATGTATACTATATTTAATAAGTGTAGAGAGAGAAAGAGAGAGTAATAATTAATGTGATATTTGAGTTTAGTGTAGTTAATAAATGCAACATTGAAAATCACTTGATTTTTAGGATAAATTTAACATTTTTAATTGTTTTTAGGGTTAATATGCAAAAATACTCATAATGTTGTATCAAAATTGCACCTAATATTTGTTTGAGCAAATTTCAGTCAAACGGGGAGTAAGAGAAGGATTTGGGCCACCAATAGCGAAGAAGATAAAAATTAATAGTTACTATAATTAGCGTAAGGTAAGCAACAGAATTGTATTAATAGAATTGTGGTAGTACAACAAAATAGGAGTAAATTGATTCGATTGAATGAACCAGGGGTTACAAAGTATCTTGAGAGGATAGCGAATAGCGAAATGCGTAGGAAGTAGAAGAAGTGCCTCTAACGGGAGGCACATTAAAATAAATAGCTCATCCACACCCTATGTCGCTCATCTGTCTCGTCTAATGGCCTCTGGGAATCTAGAGGTGGTGGACACTGGATCTGTAGATTTGACTATCTGGCTCGAGATTTAGGGGTGCGGAATACGGATCTGACTTGTTGTGAAATTGCTACATGTCTTCTTAGCATTTGACTTTGGACCTTCAATTGGATTATGTCTGTGCGTGGGCTTACGGATTGGGCCTTGGACAAGCCCAAATCATTTTTTTGGGCATATAATACCATGAACTTTTTTATATGCAAAAGTGTACATAAAAATTGGGAAAAAAATAACACATCTGTTAAAGTTAGCATAACCTCGATTTATTACAATATAAAAATACCAAATGCCCTAACCCAAAAAAAGCCATGCCCCTTTCCTCTCCCAACCTTATGACCTCATCTTCAGCTACACCCAATTCATCATGAATAAGATCTATCAACAACCAATCTTTCTACCTATGATTTAGATGTTGATTAAAATCAAGTGAATTAACCTACAAAATCACTCTCGGTTGTTGAAAAACTAAAACAAAAAAGTAAAAAAACTTCTTGCCAGAATATTAAAGCTTTAAGATAGGATAGGAGGTTCAATGTCTCACTTCCTCTTACATCCTTGCTAGTGGTTCTATTAACACAAGCATAATCGGGATTTGGATTTTGGTCTAAAATCAAAATCGGTGTAAATCTACAAAATCTCATATTGAAGCGATCAGGCTCTTGAGATCATAGCATCAATCTCATCACCTCCAATATGGCCTTTGATCTTGCTGCCTCATTTTCTCTCTACTATGCCTTCCATCTCACCGCCTCAATTTTATAAGTACCCAAACACTTAGAAAACCTTACCCCAAAAGCCAGCTATTGGGTAGGGAAAGCCAATGGCTTAAGTACCCCATCAAGCAGCCCATACTATTTGATGTGGGACTTTACCAATACGAAGTCCCTCTTAATACACCTGCCCGGAAAGCCAACGTCTCAACGGCTCCACTCTACGATGCTTCACTCACCTTGTTTCGGTCAACACCTCCACAGGTAGCCCTTTCTGTTGTATCAACCACCGGCTCTGATACCATTGATAGGTACCAAAACACTTGGAGAATTGTACCCCAAAAGCTAGTTGATAGGGAGGGAGAGCCAAGGGCTTAAGTACCACTATGAAGTAGCCTATATTACCTAATGTGGGACTTTACCCATACAAAGTCCCTATCAATACCATGCTAGACAGTCCCAAATCTCAAATTATGCTAAAGGATGTAAAGAAGTGAGTAATTTTTGAGATGGATCGTCACTTCCTCGCATTGCCTACTCATATGGAAGGGTTCCAAGAAGTGAGATGACAACTGACTGAGCTGTAGAATTTTTTCGACAATTGTCTATTTGATTAGTAGATGCACTAGCAAACAAAGAACGACATTAGGATGGTGACTATTACACACCCACTCGATATACAAAACTGGATTTTCCCATTTTTTAGCCTCGGATATATATGCGTGGGTTGTCAAGTGTGAAAGGTATTTTTCTTTGGATGTAACCCCTGAAAGAAGGAAAACTCTGTTAGCAAGCATTGCCCTCAACAACGATGCATACTAGTGGTATCAGTACTTTGAAAGAAAAGGAAGGGGAACATCTTGTTAGGCATGTTCGTGGAGGCTATTCGTAATCACTTTGGTCCTTTAAATGAGGATCCGATGGAAGATTTGATGCAGTTGAGGTAGATAGGGATGTTAGGAGATTATCAATGAGCCTTTGACAATATTATGTGTAAAATTGATTTGCCTGAGACTAAGAAAATGAGCTATTTTATCGGGGGGCTGAAACTAGAAATCACTGCTAGAGATAAGTTACTTTCAGCCACAGACTTTATTGAGCCATCCAAGCTGGCTCATTTTCAAGAGGCAAATCTGGAATCTCTACAACATATTACTATGTCTTCATTTTCCATTAAGATGACTTAGAGTTTTTCGAAAATTCTACTTCCTACTCTTTCTAAACCAAATATATTCCATGCTAAGGATAAGACCTTGATGCCGGAACATATTAAACCACTGACTCTTCCTGCAATAATTCTACAGGAGTTTCCAGATGACCCAATTTTGGTTTTAGACAGAAACTTACTGTAGAGGAGCTAGAGGAGTGTTGAGATAAGAATCTCTATTACTATTGCCGTGAAAAATATACCCTTGAAAATGATTGCAACAATAAGAAATGAATGCAACTGTTTATGATGGAATTGCTCGATGAACCTGATGCCATTGATGAAGAGGGCTCTTCGAGGGAATGAAAAAACCAATCAAGAGCCAGGCAATAGCAAACATTTAGCCCATAATCTCTCTCTCAACACAATGTATGGTGAATGGGGGTGAACACGATACGAGTGGTGGGAGGAGTGGGGAAGCGTCTCATCCATATTCTTGCTAATACAGGAAGCACATATAATTTTTGGATGTATTAGTAGTAGGGGTGAAAACAGGCCAAGCCATGTCAGACTCCACCCCAAACAGGCCAGGCTATTTTGTGTGAGACTAGCATGTGGTCTATCTACATGCATTTTTTAGGCTTGTGCCTGGGTTTGTTTTCAGCCTAGCCTGGCCTGTGGCCTATATAGGCATATTTTTAAATATTTTTTAATTTACCTTCATAAAATAAAAAATAAAAAAACCTCCCTCCGGTCCCTCTCTCTTTCTATCTCTCTCTCCCTTGAAGGCACAAACCTTATATACTTAATAATTGTACAACCTTTTATGATGCTCACTCCACCGAAGAAACAACAACTCCAATTTCTTTTCTTCTTTCTTAGCAACCATACGTGCTCTAAGAGTTTGACAAGAAATAGGTTAAATGGAAACAAAAATGTTAAGAACTAATGGTAGCCTGGTCATTAATTCAATATGGAAAGTAAAAGATATTTATTTGATGAAGTTGTGTGATATTTTTTTATGAAGCTTGGTCAATGGTCATTAAGAAACAAAAAGATATTTATTAATCAATATGGAAGAAGTACAAGCATGGCAAATTGAAAGGAATGGAGCCATCAATCATGTAAATGTGTCAACAGACAAGATATAAAAAATTGTGCTGATTAGTCAAATTAACACACTTTTAAATTAACTTTTCACTTCTCACAAGCAAGCAGCTCTTTCTTCGTTACATCACACTTGGACATCTCAGCAGTATATATAAAAAACAAAAAAGCCTAGGCCACCTGACAGGCCAAAAATGCCTGTTAAGCTGCCTGGACCTGGGTCTATTTTGGAAACAGGCCTTTTAGACGGCCTGGGCCTGTAAAAGCCTAGCCTGTATAGGCTTTTACAGGCCAGGCTATAGGCCTTTGATAGGCCACCTGACCTGTTTCCACCCCTAATTAATAGCTAATGAGGCTAATGTGAAGTCACAACCCATTACTCCATTGATGATTGAGGTAGTTGGAGGAAACTCGTTATGGGTTTATGAGCTGTGCCAAAACCTTGTAGGTCCTCTCATGGAGTGCAATTTCAAACTGATGTATATTTACTTCCTTTGGTGGGTCGTGATATGGTTATTGATATGCAATGGCTAAGAGAATTAGGAATCATATAACTTGACTGCCGTAACCTGATTATGAAATTTATCTAGAACAATTTTCTCGTAACATTCACTGCTACAACGGTTGGAAAAAATAGTCATATTAGAAAATAAAATGATGAAGCTGCTTCAAATTGTTATGTTTCCAAATTATTCTGGTATCTCAATCGAATGATCTCAGGATGATTCAAACTCCAGGTTCTTCCTAGATACTAATGATAGTTACAGATTTGGTGCATAGTTATGGGTTACTTTTTGTGGAACCACAAGCGTTGCCACCAACTAGAGGAGAGCATGATCACAAAATTATTTTGAAAGAAGGGATTGACCCATTAAAATTCGCTCCTACAAATATCCAGCAGGCCAGAAGGATGTAATTGATTGTATAACCCAAGAAATGTTGCAGCAAGGTATAATCCAGCATAGTCCTTCACCATTTGCTTCCCCTATGGCGTTGGGCAAGAAAAAGGATGGAGCTGGCGTATGTGTGTGGACTACAGGCTCTCAACAAAGCCATAGTTTGTGACAACTTTCCTTTTCCTTTGATTGAAGATTTATTGGATGAACTAGCTTTGGCCAAGGTGCTATCACCAGATTAAGATGAAGAAATAGGATATCCACAAAATTGCATTTCAAACCCATGCAGGACACTGTGAATGCCCCATCCACTTTTCAAGCCATTATGAACAGAATATTTGAAGGATTATTGCATAAAGTTGTATTGATATTCTTTGATGACATACTCATATACAACCCAGATATCAAATTGCATGAGCTTCATCTTAGAACCGTTTTTGACATTCTACAACATCAAATTTCTTTGTCAAGAAATCTAAATGTGCATTTGCCATCACAAGTATTGAATACCTAGGGCATGTGATATCTAATGGCTGATGTTGCAAAATTAGAAGCCGTAAAAGTTTAGCCGATACCCAAGACAATTATGAAGTTAAGAGCTTTTCTGTAGTTGTTAGGGTATTATCGATGCTTTATTTGATCTTATGGCACTATTGCTAGACCTCTTACCAAACTATTGAAGAAGGGAATTGTTGTGAGGAGTGATGAGGCAACCAAGGCCTTCAATTAGTGGCGGACTGATGACTCTGGCTCAGGGGGTGCAAACTATTTTTTAATAGTGGGTTGAAGATAAATGGGAGTTATTCTTAATATGTTTTGAAAAGAATTTGAGTAAAAATTGAGTGGGTTCAAAATTAGCGAATGAGTGGGTGAAAAATAAATCACATAGTATTAATATATACCTAATTTTCTGGAAGTTAGGGGGTGCGGCTGCACCCCCTCGCACCAACACAGATCCGCTCCTACCTTCAATGCTCTTAAGGATGCTCTGGTTCATGCACCATTATTAATATTACCAAATGTTACACAACCTTTCGTCCCTGAAATTGTCGCATCAAGTGTAGGAATTGGTGTTATCCTCTCTTAGAAGGGGCACCTATGGCTTTTGTGAGAAAAAGTTTTATCACCCAAGAACTAGCTATTGTCCATTTATGATAGGGAGCTGCTAGCTATTGTTCACTCAATATTGAAGTGGCACTAATATTTGAGCATTCAACCATTTATGATTTTGACAGATCAACATAGTCTCAAGTTCTTACTGGAACAACAACTGTGGATGTCTGCTAAATACACATGGATTACAAAACTCATGGGGTTACAATATGAAATCAAATACCATAAGGGAATTGATAATGAGGTTGTAGATGCATTATCTGGAGCTTCACATGGTGAGTTGTTGCAGTTGACGTTATCCTCAGTATTAATAAAGTAATGGGACCGTATCAAGGAAAAATGGCAAACTGATCCACATGTAGATGCTATCTAGAGCTCAATGCCGATGTTTTATTGGAAAAACATGTTGCAGGGGGTTAAAGCGTTCAATCGCCATTGCTCTACATGTCTCCATTGCAAGTATGAAACTATTGCTTATCTAGGTTTGTTACCCATACCTGAAGGAGTTTGGCTAAGTATTACCATGGATTTCATTGAAAAGTTACCAAAGTCTAAAAGGAAGGACACAATATGGGTGGTGGCTGATCAGCTTAGTAAATATACCCACTTTATAACTTTATCTCACTCATTCACAGTAGCTGAGTTGGCATAGTTATTCATAGATAACATTTACAAATTACATAGGGCCCTAGAAAATGTAATAAGTGATAGAGACCCCCTATTTAGTAGTCAATTCTTGAGAGTTCCTTCTCTGATTGGGAGAAGAGCAATGCCTTTCCACAGCTTACCACCCTTAGAGCAATGGCCAAAGTGAAGTCCTCAATCAATGTCTGGGTCATTATTTGTGTTGTTTTTTCTAGCAACATCCACATGATAAGGCCTAGTGGCTTTCGCTAGCCTAATGGTGGTACAACACTACCATTCACTCTTCAACTAAGCTAACTCCTTTTAAGGTTATGTATGGACAACCACTATCTCTGAGCTTCCCTATCTACTGCATGAATATGCAATAAAGTCTATTGATCGATCATTTAATGCTCGGGAAATGTTGTTGACACAGTTGAACCAATAGTTAACTATAGTTGTTAACCAAGGTTATTAAAACCGGACCGGTGATTGAACCGGACAAGGTAGCGGGTTAAGGGTCAGTGGGTCAGACCGGAGTCAAACCGAGGGTCAGACTGGTAAGGAATAAAAAATTAAAAAAATAAATATTATCACACATTAACACAAGCAAACTATCTAGAATTGAAAATTTGAAAAAATAAGTAGTAAATTCCATTATTAACAAAATAACAATTACCAAATTAATAATATACTTATAGATTATCTATTATCCAACATTATTTACTGTTTCAAAATATTCATCCAAACAAAATATCAATATATATGGTAAGGGGACAATTTGTTTTTCCCCTTCAAACACCAAAATGTTATCCTCCATGTATTCTACAAATGGGATAAGAGCAATCAACATGCAACAAAATGACAGTATAGAAGAAGGTTAGGTGGGAAAATATCAACTTGTATTCTTCTAGGGCGTATATAGATTTATTCTTCTACTTACACTGCAATTCACTGCATTGTCTTCATTCATCTTAGCACCCCCTATTTTTCTCAGACGTATATATGCATTCTATTGATGAAGAAAATCATAATTCATCAAGTTGTAGTTTATATTTCATAGCTTTTTTTGTCATATCACACTCTAATACAATAATTTCACATTCATCATAATAAATTTTGTAAAAAATAAAAAAATTTAAAAAAACTGACCGGGTCAACCCACCTAATTGGGTGGGTTGGCCGGTTCACACCCGAGTTGACCGGGTCAACCCCGGGTTGGCCAGGTTGACCCTAGCCTAGGGTCAGATGCCCAACTAAACCGGACCAGTGGCCGGTTCGTCGGTTTCCGTTTCGATCCGGTTTTCATAACCATGTTGTTATCAGAATGAAGCAATTTGTTGACCAACAATGGTTTGAACACTGTTTCGAAAGTGTTTTTGTTTTTCTTAAGCTGCACCCTTACCGTCAAGTATCAATTGCTCATCGTGCTTCTGAGAAGCTTTCTCCTAGATATTTTGGCCCATTTAAAGTTATAGCAGAAGTTAGTGATGTGGCAAATACTTGGAACTCCTGCCAAGCACTCGAATTCATCCCACCTTTCATGTGTCGTTGCTGAAACTGTGTCCAAACCCAACGACTCCCCTGGTTCCTTTACAAGATGATATTACATATTTGAATGATACCAAGGAGCCCGTTGCTTTGTTAGACCGGAGAATGGTGCAACATCAACACAAACCTCTGACTCAATTACTTATTCACTGGAAAAATGGCTTACCAAAAGAAACCACATGGGAATCATGTGTGGATATTGCCAAACACTTTCCACAATTTGCAGCTGTTGCGTATCCTTGAGGACAAGGATGATTTTATGGGGGAGTATTGATACGACATTAAATAATAGAGGTTATATTAATAATTTGCTTTATAATTTGTTGCCTTATAGTTTGTTATTGCATGAGCGTTCAAAGTGAGAGAAGGGATACGTGTAATCGAATGAGGCACGAGAATATGCATGTTGAGTAATATCATATTTTCCCTCTCTCCATCATCTTTCTGTTATCTCCGCTCTTCCCTTTTGTGCTCTTTTCTCCCCTTCTCTCTTTTGCTATTATGTTTTACATTTAAGGTCTTACCACATTTCCTCTATACCAGGCCGTCAATCTCAGATTGGGTCTAGTGCTTTTAGCAAAAGCGGGAGCAATAGATTATTTTTAGAAGGTCAGCTATAACTCACTCTCCAGCTACAAAGGTTTACAAGACAAAACAGAGAATTTGATAGCTTCAACATTATAAATGTGCAATAGATTATTTGGAAAAAAAATTAAGAAAATAAAACTTGAACGTTTCCAAAGTTGTTAGCAATACATGACAATGATTTTTCAAGAAGCAATGCAATAGTTGTTGGATCTTCATTTAGTTTGTTGATTTAATGTAAAGATTATAAAAATAAATACCTTATCTATATAAAGATTACAGCTATGTTGACAGTTAGGCATTGGTAAAGTTAAATTGCGTAATTTTTTTCACCCGTCTGGTTTAATAGAGTTTTGCCCTGATTGTATCCAGATAGTACCTGTGTCACCCGTCTAACTGTGGTGGGTGAATATCTTAACAGAGATTTATGCTTCTGTTGGAACTCAAAATTGAGACTTCATTTAAACATAATCAAACCGTTTATCACTTGGACCAACTCCAGTTCTTTGCGTATTTATTTTTTATATTACCCTGCACATGTTGCTTGTTGATTGCAGCCTGTGACACCCTTTGGAGCAGAATATTTAGGATCTAAGAGTTCTCATTCTCTCAAATTGGGATCTAGAACTCGTTAATTCATTCATTTAGGGGAAATCTTACAGTGTTCTTGTTCCTTGGCCCGGAAGGCTCAGGTGTTGAGTCAAGGCTCTATTGTTTTACAAAAAAAAAAAACCATCAAACTTTTGCATGGACCAATAATCACAACTAAAAAAAATAACAATTAGTGGTTAGATATAAAATTATATAATAAATTAGGGATTCATCAACTGACTTTGGTCTGATAGTGGTTTTATACCACAAGCTTGATACTTGCCTCTGTATTCCAAAAATAAATACCTTCTGTAATCAAATATGATCAATACAGGAAACCCAAAACCAAAAAGCAAGAGTAAACACCAGGTCTATATTTACAAAATGTTACACACACACACACATTACAGAAACCATTATCTGGCTAAATTTCCAAAATCTCAAAAATCCCAAATGTTTCTTACGATGTTTTCTCCTGATGAATCTTGGAATAGACTTTCTTTGTTCTAATCGCTAGCACTAAGTCCAACACACATCCAATGACACAAACAAAAGCCATAATCACAAACACAAGCATGTAACAGTGTGATCCAACACAAGTGTTCCCTCCTCCATTTTTCCTAGCAGCTTCGGCATCATATAAATTCCCAGCAATAAGACTAGAGAATAGGAATGAACCAAGAGGAAGATTCAGAATCAGAATGTTGTATAATAAACCATAGTACTTGAGCCCAAATAATTCTGAAGCTGTTGCTGTTGTTATGGTCAAACGAACTCCATAACATATTCCCACTATCATTGATCCTATGTAAAGTGATCCTGGGAATGCCATGGCCATTCCCACGAAGCCCAGCGCCATTAATATTTGAGAAGCTGCGTTCCAAAATGGCCTAGCCATGCCTGATCTTTTGATGAAGTACTCAGACAGAGTTCCAGAAATAATGCGTCCAAAGAAACCCCATATGCTAATAAATGATATGAATATAGAAATATCAGAGTAGCCACTTGCCAATCCAATCTGCCCCATGTTGTTCATCACACACAATCCTGTTCCAACCCCGCATAGAAACGACATGAACAAGACCCAGAAATCAACCGTTTTGAGCATCTCAATAATTGTATGTTCCTCCCCAATCATAGGTTGTTGTTTTACTTCAACTTGCTTCTCCTCAATCATAGAACCATCTTGTTTCTCCTCTTTATTTTCAGCAAGCAATGGTTCATCAATCTGCTGTTCTGCATCAGAAGTAACTGGGTTTGGTTTGAGGATAGATGGGCACAAAGGGACAAGAAGTGGCATGGCTAGTAAAATAAGAAGCCCCAAGGTGAAAAGCAATGAAAGAAGATTGCCATGGCGGCGTCCGGTGATGTCATACGCCAAGAGGTAGAAAGCAACTGTGACAGCAATAATGTTGAACAGATTGAAGAATTGGGTTTCTTGCTTGACTTCTTCGGAACTGGAAGCTGGTTGGGTTTCATGGAGGGAAAGAGAAGCAATGAAGCAGATAATAGCTGGAACAATGGTAAGCATGAGGAGAAACGGAGAAGGAGATGACGAGAAAAGAGCTGTACACGTGTCAGTGAAGATTGCTGTGCTGAGACCTACATAGGCCTTAAGAATCCCAGAAACGGGGCCTCGATTTTGAGGGAAATTCCTCATACAAGTCACTAGTACTGCTGTGTTCATCCAGGTTGAACTATTCCCTCCCATACATAACAGAGCACACATCTGTAACAACAAAATCCCATGATCATTTCTCTAGCAAAATGAAATAATCAACATTTTAAGAAGGAGAAGGAGAAGGAGAAGGAGATGATGATGATGATGAGGAGGAGGAGGAGGAGGAGGAGGAGGAGGAGCAGTGTGGTGTGGAGCCACCAAGGACAGTCCAAGGAGCTCTCCTAAGTAGGCTAATTTTTTTTAGACATGCTTCTATTGGGTTTGACTTTATCACATTGATAGTTTTATTAAGAGGATGATATTCACAAATAAGGCCACCCTTGTTAAGTTCTAAGTAGCTTGGTGTGGAGCCACTGATGATAGTTTAAGGGGCCCTTCTTGCTAGTTTTTTTATATATGAACCTTTTCTTTTGGTTTGTGTTTATTATATTGGTGCTTTCATTGAGATACCGATGCTCATGAAGAAGACTAGCTACGGAGGGTTCTAGTCGGGAGGAGGTCAAGTGAAATTCTTGGTGTGGGGCCACCAATGATGTCTGCACGGCTCTCAAATGGGGTGGTACAGTTGTGAGCCCACATCAAAAAGCCGTTTTGCAACCTTAAAAGACTCCCCACTCCTAATAGCAATTTTTTCAAAATGGACTCTATTTTTTGGGCTTGTGTTTATCACACAGACATTGGCCGGCATGCTTACACACACATCAGATTTATATAGGTAGACTGTATTTTGAAATGCATAAAATCACATAATGTAAAATTGTAAATGATTTGATATTAAATGAGAAGGAGAAAGGAACTTACAAGACAATAAGGGAGAGGAGGGATTGTCTGGCTAACAACGAGCCATTGACCTCCATAACCAATGATCCCCATAAAAGCTCCAATGAGGAGAATGACAGAAGGCGGCCAACAAAGATCAGAGGCGAGACCAGAGAGAAGACCAAAAGCCTTGCCAACGTCTTTAGCAACAGAGAGATTGTTAAGCTCAAGCTGTGAAAGTGCCATTAGAGTCTTCAAAGCGTGAGAATAATTGGCGAATGTGTAATTGTTTCCACTTATTGCTTGAACCCATATGGCTGTCACAAACCCTACCCATTTCCCTCCTGAAGCCATTGTTGATTCAACAAAACTCTGTTCCTTCTCTTCTATTTCGCTCTTTTTTGTGGTAGGCATGGGTATCTGTTTGTTGCTATTTATGGGTTTCCCATTTCCAATCCCTGACTTGTTTTCCTATAATAATCAAACAGAAATTAGATCAGATCATCACATAATAATTTATTCACTACTTAATGATTACGTGCATGTATTTTGAGAACCAAATCAGGAATTCTTATTTCCTGAAATAACATGTGGGCATAAGTAGAACATGGTTTTGCCATACCAGTGTCCTTAAGCGCAACAATATTTTAATTTTGAATTAAGTCAAAGAAGCTAAAGCTAATTAATGTGTCGGATTATCCCAAAATGTAAAGAGGAATTAGAGATTAAAATATAGCTAGATGTGGATAATGATTTTAAGATTGTGGAGGACCAGTTGATGTCAGTTTGCCAAGTTGTCATTACTTATTAGCCGATGAATACGTGGCCGTTTGAAAAATCGTTGGAAAAATATATTTTAACAGAATACATTTATAATTGGATAAATGTTAGATTTAGAATATATTTATTCTCTCAAAAGAATCTTTTTTTTGTCCAAAATATATTTTAAAAGGAGTTATCAAATGTTAGAATCTGCAAGTTAATGAACTTATGATTTCAAAATACATTCCGTAAACACAAAATGGATGTATCACAAAAAGAAAACATTTTTTTTGCCAGCTAGCAATAAAAAAATAAATAAATCGGCATAAATATTATTTTTATTTTTGGTCAAAACCAGTTTACCGAAAAAGGTGGTATTTTCATTACCAGTGTCAAAACCACTGGATTGAACGTCACAGTAACATACAACCGTGATTGATAAATCAATACCCTACTTGATACAGTTAAGGGTTCTGGATGAGGTTGATCGAGTTGAATTTTATATTTTTTTTATTGAACTGGAAATAAGACCATTTTAAGCTGTTTTTTTTAAAAAATATTTTCTTTTATGTCAGATTATGCTGATTCATACATAGGTTTTTTAATGGTATAAAATTAGACACAATCTTTTAAAAATAGTGTAATTTTAGAAGATCCATTAGATGGGTAAAAATGTCCATTATAAAGCAGGGAGAATAAGTGTGTTCCATATAAAATAAAGGGAAATTTAGTCTTACATTCCAAATAAGCAAGTTATTTAAGGAATGATCCCATGGATGAAAATATTTAATGATAGGTCCCATTGATAACATGAGGTGTTGTCAACACAGCGTATGATGTTGTTAATACAAGGACCTCATGTTGTCAATTGTGACCTTTCATTAATTACAGTCTAGCACCTTAACCCTTGAATTAAATTACATTAATTATTACTGGTCTGTTCCCAATTCAAAACCAATAACCTTAAACACGGTTTGCTTCAAAGACGACTGATTCAAGGGATCTCAACAATTTTCGCTCTAAGCGTCTGATATGACGAAACGACGCTGTTTTGCTGTTCTTTAATCTAGAAAGCCAACGAATCCAAGTTAATTTTATATTTATTTATTTTTTGGTTGAAAAACCAAAAACCAGAAGTGTAATGTTCCTTATCAGTGCGAAATCAGGGTGAACACCTGGATTAAGTTGTGGTTAGCAAATCTTGTAATAGCCTAAAAGGGAAAAGGCCAACCCATCCATTAGAGGCTCTATTTCAACAATCAAAATAAGATAGATGTTCAACTGGGAAAATCTTATAAAACCAAGCCTTAAAAATTAGCACACAATTAATCAAGGCTTCTCTTTTAAAATTCTATCAATATATTAACCATTTATTAATCTGACGCTTTTAATATTTAATTTATATTAACAAAAGATATCAAATATAAGTGACTAAGGGCTGTTGGTACTAGGGATTTGAAAGGGATGGAAGAGAAAATTTTCGAGTTGAATTTAAAAAAATCGAAAGTCATAGAATTTTAACAAAGATAAGATGAATGATAAAAAAGTTAGAAAATCAATTAAAAATTTTGAACCCCAATTCTCTATGTTTTTTATATCCAACTCAAAAATTTCCCCTCCCCTCCCCTCCCCTCCCCTCCCCTCATATCAAACAGATCCTAAAGGGGAGTAAAAGTGGGGAAATAAGACTAGAAATAAGGAGGCACTGCACTAACGACAGCAGCTGTGATAAGTTACATCGCTTTGCTTATCAGCTCTGGCAATTGTGCCATTCAAGTAGTATGGGTTAGATTGGGTTCGTTGCTGGACTTCAAATAAACAATGCATATATCAATCAATAATCATCAATGTCATACTTCTTTCAGCTTTTAAATATAAGATCTAGTTTGCACATAGTATATTGCTTCCATTGGTCATGAACATCCATGTAACCTTCAAAATGTAATCGCTATAATTACAGTTCTGCCGATTGGCAATAAGCTAACTAATCATAATGAAGCTGATGACTATTTTTATGGACTGTGTATCCGTTCAGACTATGTATACTAATAATACCTAGCAATTCAAAGATTGTCTACTATAAGGGAGTCAAAAGGTCAATTAGAGGGCCAATTTTGTGAATTTTGCCACAGAGTCCACTAGTCTGAGACGTTGGTGGATCAAAACGGTAAGTTTTCTGTATACGACCACCCTTACAAGGCCAACTTCTGGCAGCTTCTATCTCCTGCAATTCTGTAAATAGGAAGTTGCATTAAAGGAAGTGACACAAATTATGTTCAAAATGGAAACTTTAGACAAAAATTTACCACATTCCAAAAATGTATAACCAAACAAGTAACAATAAAAATCATGTGTCCACTCAACTCGTGATGCGTGTTAACTCAGTTCCTTACCCAATATTACTATCCCATTCCAAGCTCAAACTCATAAGGCAGATCAAGCAAAAAAGGTCTACCAGTCAGTTGATAATTTCGTAACGTGTGACCACCTTTTTTAAATCTTCTTAGCAAAGAACGAAAAGGTACGAAGGCATCTAAAAATTGACATTTTTTATGGAATGCAGAATAAAACAGCCAATCATGCTAATGATATGACATCTCAGATCCCTTGCAAAAAAGTGAATGTATATTGACTATTGAGTACAATCATGAGAAACAGCAGACCATAGATAATATTACATTCTTCTTTACACTCCCCAACCCATATTAGGAATCAAATTTTGTGACAAGGACCACAAGCTTAATAATGGACCAAAAGAAATAGCTGAAGCATTAAAACGAATTCACATGCAGGAAGTAATTAGTAGCATGAAAGTCCTACCAGCAGATACATTTTCCTTCAGGAATTGCTCTACAACATCTTCATTCTGAGCAACAGTTAAGCTAATCAACAAGAAGAAGCTACTTGTTAGAACATGTGAAGATAATAAGAATCATAGTGCTTGTGTGCATATCTTGCATTCTTATAAAAGGAAATAGGAACATAAAATACCTGCAAGTGCTGTAAACAAGTGATCCTCCAACTTTTAGAAGTCTGAAACCATTGGTTAGAAGACTCAGCTGCAGCCAGAGAGAAACAGATATATGGGGGTTAAGAGTAAACAGTGCATTGTTATGACTAGACGGGCCTGCATAATTCCTGCAGCAGATAGCCATATAAACAACTTCTACTCCTAGTTTACTAATCTCAAGTTGTAGTTTACCCTTACCAACCTTTATTTAAAAAAAAAAAAGGAAAAAGAGATGATCTACAAAATAGTGCAGATAAAGAGATTTGTCAGATTTAAAAGTCCAGACTAGGTGTATTACACATGTAGACCCAACCTCCTACATGCAGAGAGGGAAATAGAGGAGTGGCAAAACGGCAGAAAATGGGGATCTATTGGTCCAAATGAAAACATAAGGGTTTGAAGTCACATAAAGATAAAAATAGAGGAGGAACAATAAGGAAGTCATGATGAATGGGATGGATGTCAGTGGGATATGTATATATATAAAAAGGATCAACGTAGGTTGGAGAGGGACAACTTTGAAGTGTGCTTTTTGCCTTTGCGTGAAGAGTGCCAACATCTCGAAAATTTGGCAAATGTGTTTTGTTTCATAATTCTGTGTTTTCTATAGAGCTTGTGGTATTTCATGTCACTTTGTATCTTCCGTTCCCTGTTATCATGTGCTAGTGATCTGATACTGTGTTTGTAATTTGTTTATCTGGTGTATTGGGGTTGAAGGATATGGGCTCAGCTTGAATCAATTATTTCCCTTGCAATATTCAGCTATTCAGTAATAGTAGTATCAAGCCCAAGTTATTTCCATTTCCTTTCTACCTATTTCTGGTTTTTGTCTGTTGTTAGCTTATTAGAGTTGAGGTCTTTTATCAGATTGCTATGTAGGACTTGTATTTAATTCTTTTGGTCTATTCAATGCTTGAGTGCAATGTACTACCTATGTTGCAATCTGTGCTAAACTTTTTCCATCACCCTTTAGGGGTTGGTTTGGTTTCAAGGTTTTGAAACCTAGGTTTCAAAACATAGGTTTGAAACCTAGGTTTTCTCTTTCATACTCTCTTTTTACTACTCTTTCTTACTTTCCTCTTTCTTACTTTTTCTCTCTTTCTCTTTCTTACTTTCCTCTTTCATACCCACTTTTTCTTACTTTTTTACCTCGAAATCTGTAAAAGCTATAACTTCCCAAACATAAATCACATTTCAAAACCTAG
>JANTPZ010093003.1:0-42062 GCA_025593235.1 Vachellia pachyceras
TGGGCAAGTAAATGACTCAAGGAGTATTTTTCCCTTGTAAAGGAACTTACAAGCTTCAAATAGAAATTGGAAGCACTCAATTTCGATTTTTCTACAATTAGTTATGAATTTTCAAAGTTGGTCCTAAAACCAGTGAATAGTAACTTTCACAAATTTGAAAGTTTTCAAATTGAAACTTTTGGACCCTTTTATCATAATGAGGCTTCCTTTTGATTCAAATTCACTTTGTAATGAAGCTAAGGGGTAAGTTAAGGAGTGTCACAAAACTCACCCGAGAGGTTGAACTACTTATTTAAGGACTTTCGCCACGGTGAAAATGGTCAGAAAGCAAAATTTAAGTTCAATTCCCTTAGAGATTCAATATGTATAAATTTTTTTCGAAATATTAAAAAAGAAACTTGAAAATTTTCAAAGTTTTAAGACAAAAATAGCCCCACAATATCCTTCAATGAATTCCAGTTGCATGTTAAAATCAAAAATATTACTTGGGAATACTCCAAATTCTAAATCTCCCCCCACACTTAATTCAAACATTATCCTCAATGATTGGAAGGTAAGATTTACAAATCAATGCGCGCGGCATTCGCAAGCAATATCGAATAATCATGCACACATGCAATGAAATCCGGAAAACAGCATAGGAAAAATCCATATATATACAGCTACGAAAACAAAGTAAATAAAAACATCTAGTCCACACAACAACTGTACCAAAGTTCAACAGTATCCAGATAAACAAGAAGAAAACATGCAGAAAAGAGCTAGCCATCCCCCTGCATCTCCGAATCACCCTCAGAATCTACCTCAGCAGCAGCATCCTCCTCCCGAGTCCCCTCCACTGCTCCGCCCTCTCCGGATGGTCCGGCCCTGGACGTCTTAGCACCAGAATCTGCCTCCTCTAGAGGCAACTCAAAGTGTAAGCTCTGCGCAATCAGGGCGTCCATTCTCTGGCGATACCTCCGCTCCTTCTCAAATGAAACCCTGAACTGCTAAAATTTAGCAGCTAAGCTCTCAAGTGAGAAAGGGGCTTGTGATGGGGGATGGTCATCCGATGCCTGAGGTGCTGGAATCTCTTCCTCCTCACCCAGCAAGTCATCAATATCTACATATGGCTCAGGCTGGGGTGCGGGAGCTCTACGGATCCTATCATAAGTGAAAATAGGGACAGGGGCAAATGGGTGGTCCTCAGGATACTCTGGTACTTTCAACTCAGTGAACATGTCGGAAATGAGGTGAGGAAAAATGATCGCCTTCATGATTTTCGATGTGAGTACGGCCTCACGAAGGGAAGAATAAATGAGGGTTGATATATCGAAACAGATGCCCTGCATTAACATGTAAATGCAGAGAGCCTGTTTCTTCGTCAGGTTCGCTAAGTGGCTAGTGGGCAAAATGTTGCTGCAAACAAGGTGGATGAAAGGTTTAGTCTCTGGGCAACACTTAGATCGGCGAATGTACATTTCAGACCTACGATGTACATGCCAACTCATTCCGGGCAAACACAGGGTCTCCACAATCTCGTCCGAAGGAAAGTTACTCATGAACTGAACATAGTGATTATGCTCAGCTATGGGTAAAGTAAGATGGATACCGATGGTATGGCGAGAAATGGCTTGCTGAAGTATAGTACCTTGGCAATCAATGAAAAGATCAGTCTCATGACGGCACTTCACGTAAAAGTGCTGGACGAAAGTGAGGTTACCTTGGGTACGCTCGCGGACAAGGCCAGTGAGGCCAGACTGAGTTATTCTATGGACAAAATGATGGTTACCAGGAGTCAAGGGGAATGAGCATTCCTTTGCCAAAGGATGCTTCTTAGTTAGCTATAAGATCTCCTCAAAGGTCTAGAATAGTTCAGGTTCAGGGCTAGGGGGTTTACTATGTTAGGTCTTTTAGTTATAGGCATAGTTGCTAGCTGGACTCATAATAATAATACAGAAAAACAACAAAAATACAGAGTTAACACAGGCGAAAAACAGCAACTGCTATCGTTGGCCGCGGTGAAAATTATGGTTCATCACGGTGGAAAAACAAATTTAGTAGGGGCGAATCATCTTTTTCGTCACAATGAAAATCGTAGAACAAGCGATTGCAGTGACATGCGATGAAAGAAAACAACACAAAAATGAAATGAAGAGAAAGAGAAAGGACGAAATGCTTACTCTAGATGGAAAAGATGAAATGGCGGCAGGAAATGCGAGAGTTGCGGTGGCAAGCAATGAATGGACGGCAACGGTAGAGAAAGCACTCAACAGCGATGGCGAAAACGATAGCGAGCACAAAGAATGAAATAGAAATTGAGTTAAAAAGAAAACTACGGGAGACGAAGAGACACGATTTTCACCGCGGTGAACCAATGTTTGGTTGCGGCGAAAATACGAAGTGTTTTAATGTTGGTCACACCGAAAATAAATTTTTAGTCGCGGCCAACACTTCCCAAGAGGACACACATCACAATCAACATTTTGGCTGCGGCGAAACATGACAGAGAGGCACAAACACAGAGATGGAAGCACAAAACAAAGAATAAAAGCCAGCATTCAAACCTAAAACTTCAACAAATCAATATGCACATTCTAACTCTGCAGGCAACACTCTCTTTAGAGACAATCCTCTTGAAGATAATCCAATCACGAATCCGAGGGAGTTTATTGAATTCAACAGAAATCCTATGCTATAAATCTAAATTAAACTACAACTACTAGGAATGCTCCTCCCCCAATCTTGAATCATTTATATTCACAGCATAATTATTCAAAGCTTAAAGCAAATGATTAAGGAAGGGAAAGGAACAACCTGGGAATCATGGTGGCTTATGAGTCTCATCGGCTTTCCCATGCTCTTCTTTTGATTTTTCATACAGCACATGTATTGGTACAGCTGGTTCAGTTGACATTCCTCTTGAATGCTCTGTAAAATCTTTTGAAATACCTCTCCCGGAGGTGTCATCATTGTTTATAAAGGGAAAAGATTTCTTGCACTCGTCGGTTGATCTTACAATTTGTACATATGGAAGTGAAAGCATGCTATTTGCTAATGCAACATGAGTGCATTTTCAATAGTTTCACAAGATCAAAATGGGTAATCAGGAAGTTTAAGAGGAATGTTCAAATTATTATCTTCAAATGATGCACATGAATCAAGATGTGAACATGGGAATTTATTTTCTATTACAAATTCAATGCATGCATCATCAACAACAGTATTAAGAGCACTAACGTTCAGCAATGAATAATCCTCATGTAGGTGTTTCATAGCCTCATATATGTTGAAGTTGATCTTACTTTCCCCTACTTCCATCGATATGCTTCCTCCTTTCATGCTAATAATAGTGTTAGCAGTCCTCAATAAGGGTCTACCTAAAATCAAGGTGCACTCACTAATAGATTCTCTAGACATGTCTAGCACATAAAAGTCAGCAGGGAAAACTAAGTCTTTAACTTTCACAAGAATATCCTCAACAATCCCATCAGGGTACCTAATCGATCTATCCGCTAGTTGGAGTACTATGGATGTGGGCTTCAAGTTCTTGACCCCTAAAGTTTGATAAACCGACTTTGGCATCACATTAATTGCATCTCCTAGATCTAACGACGCTCCCCCTATGATAATTTTTCCTATAATACAAGGGATGGTGAAAGATCTTAGGTCTTGACATTTCACAGGAAGTTGTGGTTTGAATAAGGCTGAAACATTTGAGCTCACTTGGACTTTTTCATTAAGTCTAAATTTCCTTTTATTTGTGCATAATTCCTTGAGATATTTAGCATATTTAGGGACCTTTTTCACTAAACCAAGCAATAGTATTTTCACCTCTATTTTAATGAACAAATCATAAACCTCCTTTTCACTATCCTTTTCAGCAAGCTTTCCATTCATCAAATATGAATTTGGAAAAGGGAGTTCATGAATGTTTACCTCTTTACATTTCGATGAGGTTGAACCATATTTGTTTCTTTCCTTGTTCTTACTTGCTATCCCTTGCTCCATAACTACTCTTTCTTCTTCTTTTTGTTGTGGTGAGGAACTCTCTCTTCTTAGCAACAATTCTTCTTTTGTGCTCTCACTCCTCTTCTCTTTTTCAACAGCTTTTGGAATCTCTTCAAATTCAATTTCTTCTTCTCTTCTTTCAGACGCTTCTTTATCATCAAATCTCACTTGCCTTCCACTTCTCAAGTTAATTGCATTTAACCCTTTGGGGTTAATAACAATATTTAAGGGTATGGAGCCACCACTCCTTTCTTGTTGTTCACTCAAATTGTTGGAAAGTTGAGTGACGAGGGAATTCAGGTTTTCGGCCTTAGTTTTCCACTGCTCCATCCTTTTCTCTAAAGAAGAGTATCTTGCATCATTCTTTGAAGAGTCGTTCTGAATAAGTGAGGCAAGCGAATTGAATTGGTTGGTTGGTGGTTGAAGCCTTTTCTTCCTTGAGTAGCACTAGCATGTTTTGAAGTAATTATTCGTGTCCTCATTTGGTGGTATACTCAAGGCTTGATGTGTATTTTGCATGTTGGAGTTGGAAAGTCCAGCTCCTACATTCCTTTAAAATCTCTGGGCATTGGCTTCTTCACTTTTCCAACTGAACTTTGGATTTGATTTCCAACCCTGATTGTAGGTGTTGGAATAGGGATCCCATTTCTGGTTTGGTCTCCCTTAATACATTGTTGAAACTTCTTTGAGTCCACTTGGGCACACACTTGTAATATGCATAACTGATCCACAAGTTTCACAACTCGGAGCAGCTAAGTCCATGGATGGCGGTGATCTATTAGCATTTAAATTCTTCAGCTTAGTAGTGATAAGAGACAATTGTGATATGACTTTTTATTCCAAAGAATCTACCTTTGATTCTAGGGTGTCCATTCTTCTGTTATGAGCATTTGAATGTCCAATTTCATGGGCAGCCCTAGTGTCTCTTACACTATATTGTTGATGATTCAAAGCCATCTTCTTGATAAGCTCCCAAGCTGCTTCGGAGGTTAAATCAATTAATGAACCTCCAACTACCGCGTCTAGCATTGCTTTTTCTTGGCTCTTCAATCCATCATAAAAATATTGAACCAGTTGTTCATCCAGTATTTGATGGTGAGGGCATCTTGAAAGAAGATCTTAGAATCTATTCCAATAATCATACAACGATTCATCATACTCTTGGCGTGCGGAGTAGATTTCCTTCCTCATTAATGAAGTTCTTGATGCTGGAAAATACTTTTCTAAAAGTGCTTTCCTCAAATTTGCCCAACTTTGATAGGCATTTGCCACATGCCTCAGAAGACTGATGAACTATTCTCTTGCCTTCCCTACCAACAATAGGTGGAAAACTTTCCACAGTACTTGATCAAGTGAGACTCCAACAGGTTTCATGCTCTGGCAAATCATTGACAATGACTGCAAATGGATGTACGGATACTCTCCTGGCAAGCCATGAAATTTAGGAAGAGAATTAATTAACAAACCCTTAATCTCAGAATTCACATCATAATTTGGGCAAGCAGCAGTAAATGGATCATAATTAACATCAGAGGTCGTGGCTTCCCTTATGATTCTTCTCCTATTATTTCCATTATTTTCTCCCATTCTTTCTTCTTCATTTCCTCTGTTACCAGTCCCTTGTTGATTTCCATTCCTATTTCTGTTTTCTGGGTTTGGTACATTTTCAGCCATGATTTCTCCTAATGACTCTCCTAATCTATCTAATTTCTCTAAACTAGACTCTCCTACTTCTAAGCCTAAATCTCTAAATTGACTCTAAGACTCTGAAAATTCTAGTAGAAAACTAATACAAATAAAGGTCAATCACTTGTACAAGTGGGAATCCAATCTCCCTTTCTCTTTTCATTAAAACAGAGTAGCACACGCTCTATTTTCTATCTCTCTTTAAGCCTAATAGTCTCAGGGTCCCAACCTTGAGATTCTCACAGGTTTACAAAGTGCTTTTGCTCAAGGAAAACTCTCTTAAAAGAGTATATGGCTAATAATGAAGTTCAGAAAAATATTGAAGGAATTACAGAGAATGAAATGAATAGCTTTGAATGCTCAGAAAGTTCATCGTTATATCTCAGTATTGAATGTCAGGCTTTTTATAGTTGACAATTGATGAAGTGTCTGTTAGACTTCATTAATACCCATTACTCTCAACAACGACCATCTGCTTCTTTATTAATGGCATTGAATGTTTGCTCAATCAGACAATGGCCAATGTTGCAGAAGAACGTTAAAGTCTTCGAGCCTCAGACCATGCCTGTGCTTCTTTCCTCATTTAATGTCTTAAGCTTCTGCATTTATGAAAGCAGTTAGTATTCAAAATGTCATTACACAGACACAGAAAGTAGGTACATAGCATAGGTTGAATGTGTCAATCATAAAGCTGTCAGAAAAGCAGTACTCGAGCATAACACTTCAATGCTCGAGTATTGCAATGCATTTTTCAAAGAAAAGCTCAGTGCTATGACTCAATGCTCGAGTATCAGATGAAAGTATTTGAAAAATATTTGAATACTCGAGTTTTAAATCATAATGCTTGAGTACTAACAATGCTTGCTAAGATTGCTCGAGCATTTTGTGAAAGTATTAAGAAAAAGAATAACAGAACATCTCAATACTAGAGTGATAGATCATAATGCTCGAGCATTAAGAGTGTGTCAGTGTTTGCTGGAGCATTTTCAAGAAGCATGATTGAACAGTAACAATTTTTGGCCCGATACTGAGCATTGGAAACTAGTGCCCGAGCATTGACAATGCTTACAGTATTTGCTTCCAGTGATGTGTGAAATGTCTTAATACTCGAGCACTATAAACTTGTGCTCGAGCATTTTCTCTGCTGGAAGTCTTTGTTTGAGTATTAGTCGATAGCACTAAGTGAATGACTCAATACTCGAGCACTGAGTTACTAGTGCTCGAGCATTGACACTGCTATTAGCCAATGCTTGAAATACTATCTGAAAGTGCTAACAAAAACTATCAACACTCGAGCACTGAGTTCTGGTTCCCAAGCATTGACTCTACTTTTAGCAAATACTTGGAGTGTCAACTGGAAGCGTTTTCAAAAACCACAATACTCAAGCACTAGGTTCCTAGTGCTTGAGCATTGGTTGTGCTTTCAGCTAATACTTGAAGTACTGCATTATAACATTGTCTGAGTGCTCTGATTCAGCTTGATACTCGAGCACTGGCACCCAGTGCTCGAGCATTGGCAATGCTTGAAGGCTTTACTCAAGTGCTGAATTAGGGTGTTGCTTAAAAACACACTTTCCAAGTAACAATGCTCGAGCATTGAAGCCCAATGCTCTGTTGATGCCTTGTTTTGATGATAACAAAGTTGTAATTTAAAGCTTATATAGCAGGATTTGAAAATAGTTTTGAAATTTTGAAAATTATGTTTAGAGTTAAAAAACTCGGGTTAGATGTTTTGAAAACTTAAGTTATGTGCCTTTGATTTGAAAACCTTTAGTAAGAACTCGAATTTCCTCAAAGAAGTTTGGATGACTCGAGTTTCACCTTTTCAGAACTCAAGTTTCATCCCTAAAATCCTCTTTCTGGGAAAATTTTTGTGCTAGAAAGTTACATACTTAAATAACTCAAGTTCCTCAAAACTTTCAAGGCAAACTCGAGTTTCCAGCTTCAAGTTGTCAAAACTCGAGTTCCAGGACCAAACAACTCGAGTTTCATGCCTTTAAATCTCTGAGAATGACTTTGCTATAGTAGAACTCGAGTCCCAGAAGTTCACAACTCGAGTTCCAAAACTGTTTTACAAAACTTGAATTGAAAACTGGAAGTTTTGACATTAGAGTTTTAACAACTCAAGTTCCTCATTTAACGAAACTCGAGTTTCATGCTTTTCTCAATTGATTGATCAATTCTCGTTATAAAACTCGAGTCATGCTTATTCAAAACTCAAGTTTCACAACATAGTTTCATAACTTGGCATTATGAACTCCAGTTTTTCCAAACAAAAGTTCCAAAACTTCATTATGAAACTTCCAATACAAACTCGAGTTTCCATTATAAAGTTTTCTAAACTCGAGTATGGTATTATGAAAACTTGAAGTTTCACTAAATCATATTTCAAATTGATTAGAACTCATGAAACAGAACTCAAGTTATGAGGTCTCTTGAACTTAAGTCCTACCTTTATCTAACAGCAGCATCTGACACTGAGCTTTACTTTTTTTACCAAATCTTTTCTTATTAATGTCAAAGTTTTAAAAACTTACTTGCCACCATAAATGCATGATTACTAACCTATGAAATAGGTGTAAGCATGACAGTTGAAGATCTCCGACAAGCGAGATGAAATTAGAACCTTCTCAGACTCTGCCGTCGTCAAAGAAACGCATTTATTACAGCATTTAATGTACACCAACCAAAGATAATGGCTATTCAATGTGAGTAACGGTTATTCGGCTCTCTCTAACGGACACATTGAATAACTTCAACTATAAATAGAGAAGCATTGAAGACGGAAGAAGACGACAACAAATTACGCTATTGTTCATACGCTTACTGTCTTCTGTAATATTCAAAATTCTCTATGAGCTTCAGTGGTTAGCACATCTACTCTTTTGAGAGTTTAATCTTGTGATTTATTCTTGTATTCTATGAGAAACTCAAGGTCGGGGCCTTGAGATTGTTGGGCTGAGAGTTTGTCGAAAAACAGAAAGTAAATGTCTCTGTTTTCTTGCAAATAGTGAGGGGGAAGGTTACTCCTTGGTTGTAAAGGCTCGTGGAGCTAGTTTGATTGTTATTAGTGGATTGCAAATCTCAGAGGAGCTTTGAGGGCTAGACATAGGTCAGAGAGGACCGAACCAGGATAAATCACTGTGTTCATTCTCCTTCTGCATTCTCGATGACTTCATTTTTAATTTCTGTGATTTACGATTTATTTTCAAAAGTGAACAATTCACCCCTTCTTGGTCAAATCCTACACCAACATTTGGTATCAGAGTATGTCTCTAGTTTAAAGAACTTAACAGTTTCAAGAGAGATCATGGCAGGATTTGGCAAACACATTATGGCCAATAGAGTTTCCATTACCAGACCACCAGCTTTCAATAGTCAGAAGTTCTCGTTTTGGAAGATAAAATTTCATAACTTTATTATGATTTATGGGACATTTTTGAAAAAAGAAACATTGTGCCAATAAAAAAGGACAAAGACCAACTGGGACATTTTTGAAAAATTTATAATTCCTTTAGCATAAAATATCCATTTTATTATCATCAAAACAAGGTACCAATAGTTTTGTCAAGGCAAGCCTCTCCCGAGGGCTAGTGCTTATCTAAGTGAACTTTAGCCGTGGCGAACTGTGAATTGCACCGCAGCGAACTTTCCTAGAGCTGTCTCCTCATGTTCTTGTTCAGAGTTCCTGAAATGAAATAGCATATATTTGAAGTATCATTTGCTCATGATGAAATTTAAGCACAATTGTATCATCATTCATGGCAGATGCATCCAAAATCACACTAATCAAGATCAATAACTCTAAATCTCAAATTAAGCACAAGAAGGGCCATGAAGGATTAAAACTGAATCAAAAACTCTGGAAATTCAAGTACAAAAGTGGTATAAATAAGGTTCAATCACATATCGAAGAAGTTCAAGAATCTTAATACACCATAGAACCATAGATGGAAGGCAGAGAAGACTCACAAGATGTTGTTGAGCCTCCTGAAGTAACACAAGGCCTATGGAGGTATAATAGGTCACGACAGCCACCTTAGAGATATATATTTCTAGTTATTGGGAGTCATGATGTGTTGCTCATTGAAGACAATGATCCGACCACCTATTAAGAGGCCGTAGTAGGACCAAACTATAACAAATGGCTGAATGCCATGAAGTCTGAAATGCAATCCAAGTATAACTGTCAGGTATGGACCTTGGTTGATCCACTTGAAGGTGTAAAAGCCATTAGGTGCAAATGGGTTTTTAAAGAGAAAATCGATATGGATAGCAAAGTAAATGTCTTCAATGCAAGATTAGTTGTAAAAGGATTCACACAAACTCATGGTGTTGACTATGATAAAACCTTTTCCTCAGTAGTAATAGCCAAGTCAATCAGAATCCTTCTTACCATTGCAACATAATATGATATAAAATGTGGTAGATGGACATCAAAACAGCTTTCCTTAATGGAAAGCTACTTGAGGATGTTTACATGACATAACCTGAAGGTTTGAGTGTCCAGAGGACTTTGGTAAGGTATGCAAGCTTCAATAATCTATTTATGGATTAAAGCAGGCATAATAGTATTGGAACCATGACTTTGATGAAGTTGTCAAAGAGTTTTGCTTCATTCAAAACATGGATGAAACTTGTGTTTACAAGAAGGTCAATGGGAGCACAGTTGTATTCCCGGTGCTTTATGTTGATGACATCCTACTAATTGGGAATGATATTCCTACCTTGCAAAGTGTAAAGTCTTGGTTGGGAAAGTCCTTTTAAATGAAAGACTTGGGTGAAGCCACTTACATTCTAGGGATCAGGATCTATAGAGATAGATCCAAGAGGCTTATAGGCTTTGTCAGAGTACATATATAGATAAAATACTGCATAGTTTTAGTATGGAAGATTCAAAGAGGGGCTACATACCCATTTTACATGGCATTCTTCTCTCCAAGGATCTATATTCTAAAACACTGAATCAAAGAGATCACATGAGTAAGGTTCCATATGCTTCGGCTATTGGATCTATCATGTATGCTATGTTATATACTCGACCGGATGTGTCATTTGCCTTAAGTATGACTAGCAAATACCATCAAGGTCCCGATGAGGGTTATTAGACTATTTTCAAGAATATTCTTGAGTGTTTAAGAAGGACTAAGGATCTATTCTTGGTGTGTGGTGGTTTGGATGATGAGCTTTGCGTAACTGGTTACACAGATGCGAGTTTTCAAACAGAACAAGATGATTTTAGATCGCAGTTAGGGTATGTGTTCCTATTTAATGGTGGTGCAGTAAGTTGGAAGAGCTCTAAGCAAAGTACAGTGGCTGATTCTGCAACAGGAGCCGAGTATATAGCAGCATCAGATACAGCAAAAGAAGTAGTTTGGATTAGAAAGTTCATTACTAAACTAGGGGTGGTACCTACCATCTCAAATCCAATAAATTTGTTCTGTGACAATAGTGGTACTATTGTGCTGATAAAGGAGCCCAGGCCACACCAAAGGACCAAACATATACTTAGGCATTTTCACCTTACTAGAGAAATTAATGATAGAGGTAATATCAAAATATGCAAAGTACTCGAGAAGACAATGTTGCTGATCCTCTTACCAAACCGTTTGCATAAGCAAAACATGAGGGTTATGTTATGACAATAGGAATTAGATAAATCAATGATTGCACCTAGTGTAAGTGGGAGGATGTTGGAAATTATACCCTAGGAGTTAATCATTGTACTGTATACATTATTTATTTTAATATATTTTCTCCATTTAATTATCATATGTTTTGCATGTTTGTTATGATAATTGCATCCATAGAGATCATGAATATTATCTTAAATGTCCCTGGTTAGTTGTATATGCGGGAGCATAGATAAAATATGACCAGTATGATTTTAATGAGGTATGGATATACGAGTCAAAGTCATAGGCACTTGTAAGAGTAAAAGGTGCTGGACCAACCCGCTATAAGAAAGCTGTATGGATTAAGTTATTAGCTTATCTCATATGAGAAAGCTGCATGGATTGACCTTAACTAACCCCTTTAGCTTCATTTTATATTAATATGGTGTTGGTTCCTTGTTTTGATGATAACAAAATTGTGCTAAGAGTTTGTAAGTTGATTTTTAAGTCTCATGTTTTAAAGTTTTGATTCAATGCTTCTTGAAAATACTCAAGTGTTTTTGTCAAAGTATTGACAGTACTTGAGCATTGGAATTCAATGCTATAACACTGCATGTCTTGAACTTAAGAAAATTCAGTGCTTCCAGACAATACTACAAGTATTGACATGAAGTGTTATCAATACTCAAGTATTGGAATGAAGTACTCAAGCACTGTGTTTTGAAAAGAAGTTGTAAACTATGCTCTGAGTGAACACTTCAAGTATTTGGCTGACAGCAAAGCCAATGCTCGAGCACTAGGTTTACAGTACTCGAGCATTGAGGTTTTTCTGAAAACACTCCAAGTCAACACTTTAAGTATTGGCAGAAAGTATTGCCAATACTCGAGCATTAAGTCTCAGTACTCGAGTGTTAACTATTTTGCTCAAACACTAACAGATAACACTTCCAGCATTGGCTGATAGCATAGCCAATGCTCGAGCACTGCAAATGCAGCCTTCGAGTGTTGAGCCTTCTCTTAGTGCTGTCAAGTAATACTACAAGTAATAGCTTCCAGCAAGAGCCAACACTCGAGCACAGTTTCCAGCACTCGAGTATTGAAGTTTTTCACACAACACTGGAAGCCAACACTGCAAGCATTGACATCCAGCACTGTCAATATTCAAGCACTAGCTTTCAATGCTCGAGCATCGGGCAGAAAATTTTCACTGTTCACCAATACTCTCAGATAATGCTCCAGCATTCACTTCCAGCATTTATAACACTCGAGCATCATAATCTAGCACTCGAGTAATATAAATTCTCAAAACTTATACTCCAACACTAGCACTGAATACTCAAGTAATCATTGGAGGCATTATCAATACTCAAGCACTGAGATTTCTTACTCGAGTATTTGATTCTTTTTCAAACACTTTCATGAATCACTTGAGTAGCAAGTCAAAATATTGAACTTCTCTTTGAAAATTTTCAAACAATACTCGAGCATTGAGAAAGTTATGCTCGAGCATTGCTACTCCGACAGCTTGATGTCTGACACTCTCAACCTATGCTATGCACCTACTTTCCTTATCTGTGTAACGACATTTTTGAATATTAACTACTCTCATAAATGCAGAATCTTGAAACATTTAATGAGGAAAGAAGCACAAATCCGAGAAACGGAGACTTCAACGTTCTTCCGTAACATTCACCGTCGTCTACATCAGTAGCATTAAATGCCATTAATAAAGAATCCAAATAGTTGATGTTGAGAGTAACGGCTATTAAATGGAGTCTAACGGACATTGAAGAAATCCTCAGCTATAAAAGGAGAAGCATTCAATACAGAGATGGAGTGAGAAAAAATATTCTGAGCATTAAAAAGCTGTATTTACTACATTCTCTGTAATCTTTCATCAATTCTTTCTGAGCTTCATTATTCGCCATCTACTCTTTTGAAGGAGATTTCTGAGGCCAAAATACTCTGTAAAGTTGTGAGAAACTCAAGGACGGGGCCTTGAGTAAACTGGGCTGAAAGTGAGATAGAAGCAGAGAATGTGAGACTGTTTTAGTAAGAAGTGAAAGGGGGAGTGAATTCCCAGATTGTACAGGCTTGTGAAGCCCTGTTCATTTGTTGATAGTGGATTTGCAATTATCAGGGGTACTCTGAGGACTGGACGTAGGTCAAGAAGACCGAACTAGTATAAATCTCTGTGTTCATATTTCTTCCTCTCTCAGTGACTTTGCTTTTAATTCTGTGATTTTTAAAGTGCCTGATTTTTATATTAGACCAATTCACCCCCATCTTAGTCAAATCCTATTCTAACATATGGAACCATTCTTGGGCCTTGAATAGCTTAAAAAGTCTTAAGAAGTCAAATATGAAAATTTGATTTTTAAAAGTTACTATTCATAGAATTTTGGCCCAATTTTGAGAATTCATAACTAATTCTAGAAAAATTGAAATTGAGTGGTTCAAATTTCTATTTGAAGCTTATAAGTTCCTATATGGGGGCAAAATACTCATTGGGTCATTAACTTGCCCAATTGATACAGTTTATTGCTCAAAGATTCACTGTTCATTTGGTAATTTTTCAATTTCCCAGGTTTTCCATGATTTTCTTCAAACTTTGGAACATCATAACTTTTCGTACAAAACTCCGAATCCAGTGTTCTTTTGCTCATTCTAAACCTTTCAACATGAATCATTTTACTGGAAAAATTCAACTCATTTGAAGTTTATTTACCCTGTTTCATGTCATGCCCAAGTTCATTGTTTGACCAACTTTATAATCACTTTTTAGTCAAACTTATTATTTCATGACTTCATACTTAGGCATACCAACTTCTAAACCTCTTTTGATCATGATTAATCATGCATTTGGGAATACTTAAAGCATATATTCACTACTCCATGACTATCATACATGTAGGAGTTTAGTTTACATAATTACATAGCATCTTGAAATAAAAGTTCTAACTACTTAATTTGAAACATAACCAACATGTCCACATCTTGCTTCATGCATCATTCACTTTTTCCTTACCCTTGCATGAGCTTCCACCTAAAAATATGTTTGTGGAAAGAATGAGATTTCAAAGAAATCCCAATAGCAAAACTTTCTAACAAGTTTCATAAATGCATGACATGGTTTTTTTTCTTTTTGCCAAACGCATGACATGGTTTATAAATGAGTGTGAATGCATTATGAAATGCATGTGCAACATGAGACATGTATATGCATATGACCAAAGTACATCAATCACATATTCACACTTTAATTCTCATAAAATAAGCCATGCACAATTCCAAAACAATTTCACAACAATTTGTTTAAGTAAGAAGGTCTTGCTACCTTTTGCTCTTAACTTTCCCTTAACTTTTATGCTTTCTTGATCACTTGAGAAATTAATTCCTTACACCAAACCCTTACCTACATATTGCACAACATTATGACCATTAAACATAAGCCATTACCAAGGCAAAAATCAATGTAAAACTCCCTTGAACTTCCCCTTGAATTACATAGGCCTTAAGAATCAAAACTTGTCTTTAATGTTTTCTAATGCTTCCCAAAACTTGTGCTCACTATCACCTACACAAAACCTCATTTTAAAGCCATTGGGAGCATTAAAATCATCAAAGCAATAGTCCTTCATCCACTTTCCATATTTGTACGAAAATTTCCAAGTGAAAGCAAAGTGATTCTTTTTCAAGTTTCCATGGTATGTATTATCATTTTCTTGTTTCCAAACTCATTCTCATGAATTATATACCTTGAATTCAACTCTCCTACATCCATTAGAATTTTTGGCAACACCTCCCCTTAGGGTTTCACATTCCAAATTTTACAATATCAACAAACAAGAGCCAAATAATCACAAGCTATACACCAACATAGTCCTTACAACACATGGAGTCTTTCACATATAGCTGTTGACTTTAAATCCTTCTCTTTCTCACTCTTGACCTCAAGAACACAAACTTTAAATCTTGAAAAAGAGGAGTTTAATCCAAGTTCTAATCCATGGAAGTTGTAGAGGAGATCACAAGGAGTAAGATTATGTATAAGTTTATATGCTTAATCCTCTTACCTTGTTGTTTTGGAAGCTTGCTCTTATATTCAATGGAGGAAAAATGGCATCACTCCTCTCTCTCTTTTCTTCTAGAATGAGTCGGCCAAAGTGGAGAAAATGGAGGGAAAAATGTGTTTATAAAATCTCTTATAATAGAATGAATGGCTAAGATTTGATCTTTAATTTTAAACTTGATCTAAAGGCTCTCATTTAGCCACACTTGAATTCACATGCTAAATTCTCATTGGTTGGAATAAAATAAAGGTAACTAAAGGATTAAAACTTGGTTAGGCTAACCAAATCAGATTCCATTCAGTTACCTCTACCGATTACACTTTTTACCTGTAAACATAACTTTATTTCGGTAAATCTTTCTCTGCTTTTCTGGAAATGTTTTCTTCCTCATTTAATCTCCATATTCTCCTCTTGAATATGGCGAAATCATTAACCCCAAAATACCCCTTGATCTCACCAAAAATTAATAGGGTTATTTTATCCTGTCCAAAACCCCTGAAAACGTGTCATCGAAGGGCAAAATATTTTTAGGGCTTTAAAAATTACTACATTTTCTGCTGATACTCTAGCCCTTTTTCTTTTCCCAAAATTCCCTCTAGATTTTCTAAAATTAATTTTTGAATAAAATTATATTTCTGGGGTTTTCGGGTCTTTTTCTGTTATTCGGGAAAATCGCCTTTATCGTATACTGGGCAATAATTTTATAAATTACTATAAAATTCACTTAATTTTTCCATACTCTGGTCTCTAATCTTTGAGAACTCCTAATACCTTAAATAATTATTTTTCCCTTTTCTGCCCTTCAAAATTCTATAGACAGAAATATAGTCCGAATCTGAAAAATCTGTAAATCACGGTTATGATCAGTGATGTTACAATAGGATTTGACCAAGAGGGGGGTGAATTGGTCTAATATAAAAATTTAACACAACTTAAAACTTCACAGGAATAGAAATTAAAGACACCGAGGGAGAAGGAAATATGAACATGGAGATTTATCCTGGTTCGGTCTCCTTGACCTACGTTCAGTCCTCAAGGCACCCCCGAGATTTTCAAATCCACTATCAGCAACAGATAAGGCTCCTCAAGCATTTACAATTTGTGAATCACTCCCCCTTTCTCTTTTCACTGAAACAAAGTATAACACTCTCAGTTTCCTAACTCACGTTCACCCAAATTTACTCAAGGCCCTTCCCTTGAGAATCTCACAATTTTACAAAGTGTTTCAGCCTTAAATATCTCTCTCAAAAGAGTAGATGGCTAATAATGAAGCTCAGAATGTAAAAATGAAGAGTTACAAAGAGCGTAGTAAATGCAGACTTTAAATGCTTGGAATTATTCTTCTTTTTTCTCTGTAATGAATGCTAGTCCTTTTATAGTTGAGTCTTGATGATTTGTCCATTAGACTGCATTCAATAGCCGTTACTCTTATCAACGATCAATTACTTCTGCATTAATGGCATTTAATGCCTTTGAGTCAGTCGAGGTTGAAGTTGCAGAAGACATTAAGATCTCCGAGTCTCGGACCATGCCTGTGCTTCCTTTCCTATTTAATGTTTCAATCTGCTGCATTTATGGGAGTAGTTAGAATTCAAAAATGTCGTTACACAAATAAGGAAAGTAGTTGTAAAGTGTAGGTATGGTATGTCAGACTCAAAGCTGTCAGAGAGAGAGAGATATAGTGCTCGAGTGTAAAGTCTTTATGCTCGAGTGTTGGCTCAAAACATTTCAAAGAAAAGTTCAATGCTTTGATGCAATGCTTGAGTGTTGTGTGGAAGTGTTCTGAAAAGAGTCAAATACTCGAGTGATGATTTTCAGTGCTTGACTATTGATTAACACTTTCTAGGAATACTCGAGTATTCTGTGCAAGTGAAAAAATAACTTTGACTAATCACAATACTCGAGTGATGAGAAAGTGACACTCGAGTGCTAGTAATGCTGGAAGTGAATAATGGAAGTGTTGAGATGAAGTATTGATGTAGTGAAAGTTTATAGCTTGACACTCGAGTGATGGAAAGCTGGTGCTCGAGTGTTAGTAGTGTTGGCAGACAGTACTTGCAGTGTTGGCTTCCAGTGCTGAGTGAAAAGTCACAACACTCGAGTGCTGGAAATCTGTGCTCGAGTGTTATCTCTACTGGAGGCTTTCACTTGGAGTGTTACTTGACAGCACTGTCAAAAGTGTCAACACTCGAGTGTTACAAAAGTAGCACTCGAGTGTTGGCTGTGCTGTCAGCCAATGCTGGAAGTGTTACCTGACAGTGTTGAGAAAAATGGTCGAGTACTGAAATTCAGGACTCGAGTATTGGCAATACTTTCAGCAATACTTGAAGTGTTGACTTGAAGTGCTTTCTAAAACATCAATGCTCGAGTACTGGAAACCTAGTGCTCGAGCATTGGCTCTGCTGTCAGCCAATACTTGCAGTGTACACTCAGAGTATAGTCTAAAATCTCATTTCCAAAGCTTAGTGCTCGAGTGCCATTTTCCAACACTCGAGTATTGACAATACTTCATGTCAATACTTGAAGTGTTAGATGGAAGTGCTCAAATTTCTCAATTTCAAAACATGCAGTACTCGAGTATTGAACTCCACTGCTCGAGTACTGTCAACACTTTGATAAAACACTCGAGTATTTTCAAGAAGTACTGATTCAATACTTAAAACTTGTGATTCAAAAAACTCATTTTATAATCTTTTAACACGATTTTTGTTATCATCAAAACAAGGTATCAACAAGTGAGTCGTGCTTTGTCTATTGGGCTTCTGTAAATTTTTAGTCAACAGTTGATTTTTTTTGCTTTGACTTTGACTTTGTCAAATGACCATATTTTCCTTCCCTTTTCTCTTATTTACCATTTTACCATACTTTTTCTAATCTTTCATAATTCCCATTTTACCCTTACTTTTAGTACTTAAAGACCTTTATGTCCTTAATCTTTTATCAAATGGCATATGGGCCCTTCTCAGAAGGTCAACCATCCTCAAATTACTCCAGGATAAGCACCCTTAACTTTGGAGTTCCTATAAAATTCATCCACCAAGCCAGTCTGACTTTGTGTCTTCCGGCCCATTATCTTTCTCTCTGTATGCACTATCTATCTCTGGGTTCTAATTCATTTCATAATTACTGGATTAACATTTATTTCAGTTAGCAATAAAATCATGGATATTACAACACGCAAGAACATCCCAACAAAAGCTTTAATTCTAGGGTTTATTCGAATTATATATATTCAAAATGGTAATAATATTATATGTTAGTATTTAATTTATTTTATAAATTAAATAACTGGTATTAATGTTCATATTTAATTTACAAACATAAATTAAATTCGTTGGTCCACTATTTGGATTAATTATATATGGATATGATTTGATCAAATCAGATTAATCCAAATCAGAATTGTAAAATTCGAATTTCACATTTTGAATTTCAAATTTCAAGATTAATAAAGATTAATCTTAAATATCTTTTGAATTTTGACTTTTGAATTTCAAGATTAATAAAAATTAATCTTGAATATCTTTTGAATTTTGAATTTCAAATTTCAAGATTAATATAGATTGATCTTGAATATCTTCTTAAAATTCAAATTTCAAGATTAATAAAGATTAATCTTGAATATCCTTTTGAAAATTTGAATTTCAAGATTAATAAAGATTAATCTTGAATATCTTTTGAGATATGTATGCAAATTTTTGAAAAGATTAATTAAAGATTAATCGCATATTCTAGAAGCTCTCCATGTGTTCTATAAATATTATGACTCATGAGTAGGAGGTGCATTCCATTCAAATCTAATTGTGAGCCACAAAAACCCTAGAGAGAGAGTGGGACGTGAGAGGCGCTAACACGCTGCGATTGTTGGGAATTGTTCACATGGATATTGATAGAGGGAGGCGATCGATGAAAGGTCGGCTCCTCGTGATTGGAATCAAGAATGCAAAAGGTCATGGAACCTGAAGAGATCTAAGCGCATGAACGCTTTGAATTCAAGCCGTAAAAGGTACGGATCTATCTCCTTGATCTAAACGCCTTTAACAGATCCATAAAGGGATTAGAAAATTTTAAATTCCGCTGCGTGTATATTCTAATCCCAACAAGATCCAAAGGAGGGACTAGAAAACTTTTGAAATTTGTTTCTTCTGCTATGTGTGTATGTTCTAATCCCAACAATTTGAAATTTAATCACTTTTCTCATTCGATTGAAAAACATATCTTCAACTTATTTGAGTAATCTCTCGAGATAATAATCAATCTTAACAACTAAGAATTAGGTATTAAAAAATTCAATATAAGAACGACAACATACCAGATAGATTAACCAAAAATATTCATTCAAATGAATAACTTTTCTCATTCAAATGAAAAACATATATTCAACTCATTCACATAATCTCTTGATATACCAATTAACGTTAGCAACTGTGAATTAGGTATTGACAAATTCAGTACGAAACAAATTAATCAAAACTATTCATTCAAATGAATCACTTTTCTCATTTAAATGAAAAAATTATATTCAACTCATTCGAATAATCTCTCGAGATAACAATCTTCATTGACAATTGAAAAATTCAGTATAGGGAATAACAACAAACCAAAGGATTAACCAAAATTATTTATTTGAATAAATCACTTTTATAATTTTAATGAAAAATCTATCTTCAACTCATTCAAATAATGTGACACCTCTTATATTTTCCTCTAAGCTTCATATTAGATCACTCTTGAACCACTTTTGGGCCTTAGATAACTCATATTGACCAAAGAAGTGAATTGAAAATTTTTCAAAAATGGAGTTACTATTCATTGGTCAATTTTCCAGATTTCTGGCCCAACTTTGAAAAATCATAACTAATTCTAGAAAAATTGAAATTGAGTGATTCCAATTTCTAAATGAAGCTTACTAAGTTATCTATTGGGGACAAATGCTCACTGGTCCAAATACATGACCATTTAATACGGTTAAATCCGTGAAAAAGTACTATTCAAATGGTCACTTTTTTCCAGATTTTTCCCTTAACTTTGGCAAATCATAACTCTTTATCTGCACATCAGATATGACATTGGAGGAAGTTTCAGCTCATTTGGCCTTCGTTTACTATTTTTCCTTATTGCTCAAACATTGGGCAGTTTTAAGGGTTTTGAAACCTTTCCCATAACCATTTTCTTTAAAATTTGTAAAATTTACCTTAACCACTCACCTCCCATGATTACACATGTATTCATACTTATATATACATATTATCATGAAGTGGTTTAAGGGTTTACAACTAGTCCCAAGCATATTCACATGTACATAAGATAATAATATGTACAAGAAAGCATCTTCACAAAAAACTGGGCAATTAAAATGCAACATCATGCTTTCTTTAATCCTCCATCACTTTGTCTTTACCTTTGCTTGAGCTTGGACCTAAAATGGTTAGTTGGGGAGTAATGAGATTTATCCAAATCTTAATAGCAAAACTAACTAACAAAATTTGTGAATGTGCAAGTAATGCTTTTTAAGATGTGTGTATGATCAAGGTACATGTGACATGTTCAAACATGACATTATCATGCATATGGCCATAGTAATCAAAGTCACATATCATACATACACATAACAACAAGTTCATACATCATAGGATAATGCACCATTCACAACAAGTTTATAAAATGGTTTAAAATAAGTTAGTAGTCTTACTACCTTGTCTCTATAATTCCCTTGAAACTTGAGTCCTTTTTGCTTACTTTCCTAATGAGTTCTTTGGGTTCTTAACTTCCTCGAATATGAAAGCTTTTATTTCTTCTTCTTCCTTGCTTGAAATGTTTTCAACTTGGAGCTCTTGGGAGGGAGAAAGAAGTGACGGTCATAATGGAGAAGGAGAGAAGAATTGGTTTGTTAAAGACTCTTCTTGAAACTTGTATGGTTGAGATCATTTCTTGGAAATTAAGTTTCCAACTTTGAGAGCTAGGATGGCACCACTTGTCACTCTCTTGTGGCTTACTTAAAGTTGCAATTAATGCTCTCAACTACCCATTTAAGACTTAGTTAGGCTAATGGAATTTGTTACTATCTATTTACTTACTTTAGTTACAATTTACTCCCGGTAAAAATAACTTTTCTCTGGTAAATTCCTTTTTACTTTTCTGGATATATTTTCTTCCTCATTTCATCTTCTCATTTTTCTTATGCATATGGAGACACCTTTATTCCCAAAATGCCCCTGGAACTTCTCTGCATTTTACAGGGTTCCTTGCTCCGGACAAAACACCGTAATGTGCTTTTGATACGAAATTTGACTTTAGGGCACTAAAAATTCTTAGAATTTTCCCTGATACTCTAGCCCTTTTCCGTTCCTCAAATTTCTTCCCAAATTTTCCATAATTAATTTTTTAAGGAAATCCTTTTTCCAACGCTTTTGGGACTTTTTCTTCCCGATTCTTAAAATCACCTTTACCGGATACTGGATGATAATTTTATTAATTACTATAAAATCCCCTTTACTTTTTCTATGTTCAAGTCTCAGACGTTTGAGGACTCCCAATATCTCAAAAAATTATTTTTCGGCCATCTAAACCTTAAAAATTTTGTAATTAAAAATCTAAGCCAAATCTCAAAAATCCAGGAGGCACGGTTCTGATCCATGAGTCCTGATCTATCTTTCAGACCTCTGTAAATTTTTCCGGTATTTTTGTCAACAGTTGGCTTTTTGACCAACTTGACTTTTTTTGTCAACTTTGATTTTTTTTACCAAATTACCAAAATGCCCTTACTTTTACTATTCTTTTCTAATTTCTGTAATTGCCCTTGGTCTTCATGTCTAAAGGACATTTATGCCCTTTCAAGCTTGATGACCATAATACCCTTGGTTATTTATATCCAATGACATTTATGTTCTTAACTTATCTCACAATTACCAGTTTATTAATTATAAGAAAATCATGGATATTACAAATAATATCTCGAAATAGCAATCAAAATTTTAACTATTCATTCGAATGAATCATTTTTCCCAATCAACTGAAAAACTTTTTTCAACTATTCATTCAAATAAGTCATTTTTCATTTAAATGAAATATGTTTTTTAACATATTAGATACATCCTCGAAATATCTTATATAAATTCTTATATGTTGTTCAATTCAAATTATGGCAATAAGAGTATTCGACGCATGATATTTCCATACAAGATTTATTATAATTATGAATATGATCTGTAGCCAACCAACGAACGAGAAATTTGAGGTGCCAAGTGATAAAAAGGATAGAGTAATCTGGGATGTAATCAGACAAATATTGTTGGCATGCATGTTTTTGATGATACATCATATGGCAATCATTAATTATAATACGCATTCGAATGAAAAATTTCCATCTGATAGAGGAAGGAGAAAAATAAGTTTATATCATTCAAATGAAATTTTCTTTCATTCAAATGAAAAATCCATCTTCAGTACATTCAAATGGGATTTAGAAAATATCCTAATGTATTTTTCACTATTTATTCAAATGAATCATTTTTTCATTCAAATGAAAAATTCATCTTCAATACATTTAGATGATATTTTTCACTATTTGTTCAAATAAACCATTTTTTCATTCCAATGAAAGATCCATTTTCAACACATTTGAATAATATCAGGTAAAAATTTTAATGAACTATTTTTTCATTTTAAACATTTTTCAACACATTTTTTCAACACATTTTTTCATTCCAATGAAAGATCCATTTTAAACATCACATTGTATTTTCACTATTCATTTGAATGAACTATTTTTTCATTCAAGTAAAAATTTTTCAGACAATATCAGGTTGTATTTTGTACTATTCATCCAAATGAACAATTTTTTCATTTGAATGAGCTTCCCCTCCTCTCACTATCTTCCTCCTCCTGTCACTCTTTGCATATGAGAAATGGTTTGCTCTATTTCTCCATCATTATTTGCTATCTCACTCTCACTCTCACTCTCTCATTGTTATGATAGTACCCATGCCCCACCACCTCCTCTCATCATCTCTCTGCAGAATCAGAGTGAAGAGGGACAGAATATATTGTGAATATAAGAAAATAAGGGATACGATAACATTGAGATAGTTAGCACACATACACACTATCTATTGTCAAAGAAAGTGGTGGGGAGCGCGTGGGAATGATTGGAGGACCCTTTCTGTTTCTTCTTGTTTTTTTAAAAAAATGTTTTAGGGGCAATATCATATTTTCTCCATGAAATCCATGTTTTGTCCATTCTGATTTGAAAATATGGAAATTTAAAATCTTGATTTGTTCTTTTACAATTTTAATGGTTTTTTTGGATTTCTTCATTGAGATTTTATATATTTAGAATAAAAAACCTTGCCTAACTCTTAGATTTTATGGAAATTAGATATTTAATTTATATAAATATTAAAAAATTAGTTATGTTCTGTAACTTGGGAATACACATTTGTACCATGCGGTTGATGTAGCAAGAGAAACCTACACATCCCGGGATTTAATGCGTAAATTCCAATATCATACTATAACGTTGACATTGACTTGGGAAAAAAAACAACGTTGACATTGACGGAGCATGCAAGCTCACATGGCATTATAAGGAAGAATAGGTTAAAATATAAGTTTCGTATTTCAAGTTTAAGGCAAGTTTTAATTTAGTCCTATAAATTTAAAAAACGTATTTTTAATACTTTGGTTTTACTTAATGAAAAGTGGTGGTTCAGCAAATTTAAATAGTAATTCAGCTACTAAATGCTGATAAAATATAGTTACATTTTAAAATATAAAAATAAGTATATCAAATAATCAATATTTAAGTATATTTAGAATCATTTAATTGAAATGGTGATTAAATTAAAAATAAAGGATTAAAAGTACACTTTTTAAATTTGATCAACTAAACTAAAATTTGTTATGAATTTAATGGATTAAATGTATACTTTAGCCGAAATAATAACAATAGCAAAAAAGTTGATCTAGGTAGTAAATAGTTGGCTCATGTCTCACAAGATTATAAGTTTAAATCTCATTGTTGCAACGATCTTATTTATGGGGCGATGTATGTGTACTTCTGTTTGCATTTCCAGAGTTTAAAACAAACCCTAACTCTGGCGAGCCCCCAACCTAATCTCCATTATTATTAGAAAAAGAAAGAATAATAGCTAACTGAGAAGCAAGTAACTACTCTAAATGAGGATTGAACCATGGAACGCCACAATGTAATATTTTTAAAGTCAAAATGCAAAGGCACTTGTTCGTATAGGAATTGATCGAAGCGACTACTTTATATTATATTAATATTACATATATAGGAAAGGATACGAGGGAATGAGACATTTCCTTTACAACAACAGAAAAAAAAACAAGGGCGTGTGGTTATATTATCAGTTAATCCATTTAATTGCAGCTTCCTCCAATGTCATATCTGACAAATCCCATCAATTCTGGTCCTTCCAGTCTCGGATTGTTCTTGAAACTGCATTATCACACAACTTTTATCAGCTCATGAAATCAGGCAAATAAGAAACTGGTTTATAACAAAATGGGTTTGAATTTCATTTTGGTTATTCTAATTTCAAATAGCTGGTTTTGATCTCTACAAGATCATAGTCTGAATTTAACCATTGTGTTTTATACTTTAATACTTTTAATGAATTTTGGTTTTAGTTCCAACACTAGAATTCTGACAAAGTTCTTATGGTAAGGCTTAAACTAACAATTTAAAACTATAGGACTAAAATCAACATTCAATCAAACTAAATTATAAGAACCAACAATGATACTAAAAAAAAATCTCAAACTAAACTATAATTTCAACTCACCTTTCTTCGGAGAACTTAGTAAAAGAACCAGAAGTTGGGAAGGTGCCACACAAATCATTGTTTGAGAGGTCTCTGCAGAGCACAAGGGAGAGAATAAGGAACCACTGAGGGAAAGTGTGACAATTACTGTAAAACCAAAAGCTGAGTGACAATGAGAGAAACTCACAGGATCTTAAGGTTCGCCAGCTTGGTGAGCTCTCTTGGTATTCTTCCACTCAGCTTGTTGCTGTTTAGTCGCCTGCACAACAACAACAACAACAACAACAAAAAATACCTATAAGTTTTTCTCAAGACTGCGTCCGACATGAACACTCAAAATGTGGGAAGAAGGGTTAGAACAATTAAATTTAACATAACACCGGGGCTGTATACAAAAAAAAATAGTATAAGCTGCACTACAAAAGTTCAGTTATATTGAACGTTTCTAGTATTTTTTTCAACAATTTTAAATTTTTATAGGTATTTTCACATCACAATCCTAACAATAATTGTAATAATTAGATTTAGTCAAAATAAGGCATTATTAAATAAGTGAAACACCACAGCACAGCTCATACAGGAATTTGAGATTGGAGAGCTTGGAAAGAGTTGGAGGGATCTTCCCAGTTAGGTTACTGTGATTAAGATCCAAGCTTATCAGACTCTTGAGCCCTCCAAGTTCCTTTGGTACGGAACCCTCCAAGTTATTCATGTACAACTCTCTGCAAAAAGAAAAAAACAACAGAAACACAGAAATGATCATATTCTTCTTCTTCTTCATCATCAGACCAACAAGGTAAAAAAAAAAAATCATTAGACCAAAAGAAAAGGTCATGTGATTCTGTTTAGTCCTTACAGATACCGAAGTCGCTCTAGCTTACCAAGCTCTGCAACCAGGTGGCCAGACAGCTTTGCATGACCCAAGTCTCTGCATTACATTACATTACACCGCACACAACACACAATTTCAAAATTCTATTTACCCTTGATGATTCATTTTTCCTTCAAAGTGAGTAAGATATATATATATATAGAGAGAGAGAGAGAGAGAGAGAGAGATTTTTACAGGCGTGTCACTCGCTTGTCTTCATCACATGTAACATGAAACCAAGTACAGGGATCCACTAGAGTGGGATCCCAACTCTCTAGCACCTTGTTTGGATCGTGCACAGCTCTTCTGAAGGCGAACAAAGCATCCCCTGTTTCGTTTTTAACAACATAGCACCATTAACAACACAGAACAGAGAGGGGGACGGAGGGGGAGAGAGGGGGAGAGAGATTGTTTTACCTTCCATATTGGCATTTGATGGAGCAAAGGGGTGTGAGAGGAGAAGGAAAATGGCAAGAACATGAAGGAGAGCACATAACTCCATCAGAGAGACTCAAATTCTAAAGATGTGTTCTACAGTTCGTGTTGGAAAAAAATTTTTCCCTCGCAAGATTGTGCCTTCCAAGGTTCTGTATTATTGCTAAATTTATAGTATATCTTTCTTTTTGTTTGCTCAGGAAAAAAAAAAGATTCTCTTTTTGGGTATTTTTGTTTCCACTTAAATATTTTAATCTTATATTTAAGCGATATTATCTTTCTCATTTAAAACAATTCATTGTTTTCAACTTCCACTTTAATTAGATTAATTGTTTATATTTTAATAAATAAATATCACCGCGGATTTTAAATATTCATATTGATTGCATATAATAATTTTTCAAGGAATAATTACAATGCGCATTATGGGAGATTGTATGATAAAAGAATCAACACATTTATTACAAGTAACTAATTTAATAAATTTCTCTAGTTATCTACATCTTCCATTAAAATATCCATTTTTCAAGCACTTCAATCTTTCCTTTAAAACGTGTTATATGTTTGCATTATAATTCACATTAAAAACTAAAACAAACTGCAAAAAGGAATTTGCACTGTTTTTAATTTGAGCAAAACAGAATGCGCACTGTCAAATATTATGGGGAAAAAATCTCTTCACCCTTCAGCGGTGTTTGGTTAAATGAAATTGAAGTCTTTCTTCTTATTCACATAAAAAAGTAAATATATGTAAAATTCATTATACTGAAATCATTATCTGATTTAATATTAATATTAACATTTCCTCTTCTATCATATTTTCTTCCTGAGATATAAAGAATAGTTTTGTATTACAATTTCTTTATTCCAAAAGAAATAATGGATAGGGAATCTCTGCGATAGGGTGTAGACTGTATACAATATATTTTAACTATCTCGGACCTGATTCCATCACACAACAATAAAACACCTTACGGCTTACACACACTGCCCCTCTCTCTCTATGTCTCTCACAGTACATCTCTCTCTAACGAATCAAAGTTCTACAATTTCTTTAATGAGAGAAACCAGCAGCAACTTACTGAATTATTGCTAATATTAAATTGCCAACTACTACAAATTAATAAGCAACCATTGGCTTTCTTTTGTTTTTGAATTATTACTTTTTTTAAGTGTTTGTTCGTCAACCACAGTGTTCCAATGAGGAGGAAGAAGAATTTGAATGTATTCTTAGATTCGGTGTTTGGTGTTTGGTTTTATTCTTCACATGGAAAGACAAGAAGAAGGGACAAGTGAGTTTAGAAACATGCAACAAAATCCCTCACAGCTCAGCTTTACCAGAATAATGGAACAGTAATATGAATAGTACTATGTAGTAATAATTCCAAGCAACGTAGAATTTGAATTTAGTTGGATTTCAAGCTTCACTTGATAATACTACCTCCATTGAATCTTAATACTGCATCTAATCCTTAATATGAGAGTTAGTTAACTTTTATTGAAAATTTTATAGAATCTAAATACATTACATGAAGGTATTAAAGATTGGATGTAGTATTTCCAGCTAAATATATTAATCTAATTGTATACATAAGTAAATATTTTTAGATAGTGCATTTAACTTCCATAATCTTAGCAGCAGAAGTCATCTGACTCTTATATTAATAATCAAATATAATATTTTAGATCTTATAAATATAAAATATCATGTTGTGAGAGCATACACCTAAAGTCACGGACATTTTCATTAGAAAATTTTGTTTATATTTAATAACCAATATCACTTTAAATATGATTGTGTCTATTAGAACATAACAATGCATCTATTTATATATGAAAAAAAAAGTCTCCTACCATCAATTGAATTTGAATTGGTTAGAATTAAAGCAAATTAAGGTAAATTTATCTTATAAAAATACCCTCTCAGATATATATATATATATATGAGATTTTTTAGAGATGTACGCTTCTATTTATAATATACATCAATAGATTGTCTTTATTATTATTTTGGTTTTTTCATTTTTATCTTATTAATTATAGGTTAGTCTCACAGCATTAATTACCTTATTGATCTATCTCACACTATAAATAAGACTTCTTGGAAAATAAGTTATTTTTTTTTACATATCTATTGTGGTCTTTAATTAATTTTCTTAAAGAAAAGTTTTACTACTTTGCATATTATATGAAAAATTGGAGGAGTATCAAATACCTTATATAATAAATGTGTTTTTGTGTAAAAAAAAAACTAGCACTAGAAATGGGGATCCAAAAAGTGAAATCAGAGACGAGGGGTTGAGATTTGGAGAGGTTCAACTTTTGGCATGTGAATGAGATACTTTGCTTTTAATGGTTTTTGACTTGGGACGTCTCAAATCAATTAATGCAATGTTGGGTTTGTTCCTCTTTCGTGTTGCTTTTGTCTTGGTGGTCTTTTTTTTTTTTTGGACACTTTAAAGCAAATTCTTCTTACACATACTGAAACACCTCTCAATGATCTCTCATTAAAAGAAGTGACCAAAAAAAGACCAAATGAGATTTTAGACCACACCACTGTTGCTGCTGTTGTCGCGCCTTTGTCTCACTGTTTCATCATTAACAGACCAAAAGGTTCTCTCCATTTTTCTTCTTCCTTTTGCTTCGTTCAAATCAAAAAGAGCTTTTTTTTTTAGTTTCTCCGTACGAGCAATTGAGTAGTAATCAAACACCCCACGAGCTCTCTCGTTTAACAAGACGTTTGGTTTGATTTAGTTGAGCTTTGACATTTAAGGTATAAATTTACCCCAAAAGTTTTTGCTTACAAGAAATATTGATTTGAAAGTTTTTTTATTGGGTTTAATATTACCATGAAAATTTCAAAACATATAAATGTTGCTCAACCTAGTTAAAAAGCTAACAATTTCCAATAAAAAAATTGATATGGGTGTTAGCATTTTTAATGGTAAATGACAAAATTGTTAGATTTTAATACTTAAACGGCAATCTTAAACTCAAAAAACTTCTAAAATAACGTTGTTCATTAACAAAAAATTTTAAAGCAAATTTTCATTTTAACCAAATTAATATAGTGGTTGCCCCACGTTTGAACTCATCTGTATTTTCAAATTATAAAGATAAACAACCCACTCAAAAAGTGAAAGATTTGAGCTGTATAAGTGGGGAATAATGGATTTGAGATGGTTTCAGTGGTTTGAATTTGATGTACTTTGGGATTAAAGTTGGTAGTACTTAACTTGAATGGTGGTGGTGGTGATAATTTTGAAGGGTTTCAACTAATTGAGCATGTAGGCAGTCAAAGCTACATCTTCTCGCTATGATTGCTTTCAAATTCAATCTGTCAATCACTCTTTTTTTTTTTTTTTTTGATACAATGTCAATCACTCTTTTGTGGTAACTGGAAAGTGACTTTTCTCTTGTTCGGCAGGCCCGTTGAACATGTATGCAATTTGGACTTAATCCATAACCACTTGAATTTACTTTGATACCATCCCATTCTTAGCTTATTCATTTCTCAAGGACACGTTCGGTACAATATAATGTATATGTTGAAGGGAGGAAATGAAATATTTCGGATTGCGAATATGTTTGGCAGAGGAAAAAAAGATTAATTAGAGAGGATAATAATGTAAAATTCCCGATATACTTTATGTCATGGAACAAAATACCCAGCAAGGAAGATTGGAACGCGTGGCCGTAAATGAGTCATTGGGGATGAAAAAGATTGATGATACATTTGTTGTTTCAATCGTAAACTCAGCTCTGGCACCGGCTAACGCGGACCTAAATTAGGTTCAGCGGTTCAACCGTATCTCTTAATTTTCAGAAAATTAGGTATATATTAATGTTACATGATTTAATTTGCATCCAATCATTTGTTAATTTTTAACCTATTAAATTTTTTTCAAATTCTTCTCAAAAAGTTTAAGAATAAGCCCCACTTATCTTCTCAAAAAATAGCTTGCACTCCCTAAATCAGGGTTCTGAATCCACCATTGGCCCCGGAGACAATTGCTGCTGCTACATAATAATGCTATAACATTGCCTTTCAACATCGGTTAAAATAGAATCAACATGTAAAATAGGCGGTAACATTTTCGTAATAAAATTGAAGTTTTTACAGTCCATATAATTCGCGGACTTTGCAATGACCTGGTTGTGTGTTGCTCAATGAAGCTAAATGACAATTATATGTACAGGCAAAAACTGTGTATACACACGCACACAACCTACTTAAACATATATTTTGTAGGCACAATGTAATATTCAGATTTCTTGTACCAAGAATATAATGCTAAACATGTAATTTAACATCAAACAAAGGTTAGATAAAATAGTAAAAATTTTAAGGAACACCTTATGTACCAGCCACCTGGACCAATGGCAAAAATGTAATTCTAAAGAAGGTTAGGTAACTAAGAGCAATTTTGTTATTTTCATCAGAATATCAGAAAATTGCTCCATAAAAATGAAGAGAATATTTCCCTAAGATGTATTTGAGGCATAATTGAAGTTAAAGAAGTAGAAATAACCTCAAAATGATTTTTCAGTATTTATTTAAATTTGACTTATTAAGGGATTTTTAATCAAATATAATTATTAGGAATATCAAGAGGCTTTAAATAAGTAATTTAGAAGTGGGTCTAAAAAATGATTTCAGGGTTAAATTAGAAACAGTCCAACTGAACGAAAAGGAAAGGACATCAAACTCCAGAAAAGGGTGATTACAAGAAATTGCAAAAAGGGCATTTTTGGAAGGAGCTCAATTTGAGACAAATTGGAGACTTATCTCCTCATTAATGTGAATTTTTAATGGTCTCACACAAATTAACTGATAAGAGAATTTCAGAAAAGCATTTCCAGGAGAATGATTTTAGGTAAATGAACAAGAAAGATACAATAAAGTAATCAAGTTTTAAATGGAGATTGAGGGGCTTTAATATATCCACATGGCACCATTCAGTTAAAAAGTTTAAAAATAAGAAGAGTTTATATCTATGTCGTAGGAATTATCAGTAGAATATTATTTATCCATATTATTTTTCAAAAGTCTTCATGACACTTCCAAGAGCCATAAGAGTCGGCTATATGAGGAAGAGAGAGAGAGAGAGTCCGAGTCCTTGGAGAAAAGCAAGAGAAGAGCAAGTTCAAGAGGGAAATCCAAGAGATTATAAGTAAGATTATGGAAGTTTATGGAAAGAGATGTTGAAAAAAAACCATTTTTCCTTCCTTTTTGTAATTTTTAGCCAAGTGTAGAACAGTAGGAATGAGTTGGATTTTGATTATTTTGATACTTCCAATGAATTTAAAATGATAAATTGTATAGGCTATAAGTGACAAACTAAGTTTGAAAGCATTAAAATTGAAAATGGAAAAGTTAGAGTTAAAGAACCCTAAGTTGGAAGGGGGAGATGAATATAGTTTATTATGTACAATGCATGCAAATAAGTGGGTTGTAATGTGTATTACAATGTAATTTTGTATAGGTATTGATCTATGCAAGGACCCTATCAAGTGCAAGAGGACAAGGTAGCAAAGTTATTAACTTGTGCATTAACATTGGTATTGATTGTTATTTGTGTTTATTGCCATGATGTGTGAACATATAAACCATTTCTTAATGTCTTGCCTTAGCCATGTGCAAAGTTGAGTTAGTAATATACTAGTATGATACGTTCATTCCTCATGGCTAGTTTGGTAAATTAAATAATGACCATGCATGTTAGTGTGTTTGTTAGTAACATATGTGATTGATATTTCCAAGAAATCTCATTTTTTCCATAAATGCAACAATGTAATACTCCTTATTTTACCTCATTAGATTCACATTATATTATTATTGAACCACTTTTAGGCCTTATATAATTCAAATTGACCAAAAAAAAGTGAAATTAAAAATTTTCACCCCGGTTACTATTCATTTGGTCAATTTTTTCAAATTTCTGGCCCAACTTCAAAAATTCATAATTAATTCTAGAAAAATCAAAATTGAGTGGTTCAAATTTCTATATGAAGCTTATAAGATTCCCTACAGGAAAAAAATACTCATTGGCTCAAAAACTTGCCCAATTGATAAAGTGTATTTCATGAAAAATACACTGTTCATATGGTCATTTCTCAATTTTCCAGGTTTTTTTCCTAATTTTAAAAAAAAATAATAACTTCTTGTACAAATATCCAATTCTAGTGATCTTAGACTTATTTTAAAGATTACCATATGAACTATTTTTTAGAAAATTTCATATCAATTGAACTTGATTTGCTATTTTCATAACGGCTCAAAGATTGGGCAGATTTAAGGGTCTTAGAACCCTCTTTTCTTAAAACTATCCTTTTCTAAAGTTTTGTAAAGACTCTTTTTTTTCCCATACTAATGCATGCTTAACTTTTATAACTCATTTGCTTATGATTATGCATGCATTCTCATAACTTTTCTACTTCATTATGTAGGGGTTTAACTTCACATTAAACATACAAACACATTAACATGAAATCCAACATTATTACGTAACTTGGCAAGCTAAAACATAACATGATGCTTTCTGTAAAGTCCTTTTTCTTATAGTGTTAAAAAACAAAACATTCAATTGAAAATTATTTGTCTAACCAATATCGAAACCATCATTGAGCGTTAGACCATCAGAGGTTCAAATCAAATATAAACAATCAATACATCAATCAATTAAAATAAATTAGAGTATGCATGATGAGCCATAATGTGGCAATATATAATGATACAATATATCCTAACGAAGGAAGCACTACTTTTAATGAAAGTAGCTCAAACTTCCAGAGTGTTCTCTGACGGACCATCACGGGAACTACCACCTGAAAAAATGTTTTGAAAAGGTTTTGAAAATCCTTGCAAAGAAAATTCATCTGATAATCAATCATCTTATGTTTTTGAAAGTGATCAATCAGATAACTTCCTAAATCCCCTCAACTAAGAGCCTGGAAATACATCCGACCCCATCAATCAAGTGATTGGAGAGGTGAATTGATGCGTCATGTTGGGTCGCGACCCAACATGACACATCATGAATGAAGGTGTACAAACCAGGAAAAGATTTATGAATGAGGCTTAATTCTCAGCTTTTATTTCAAACATAGAACCTAAGAATGTTGAGGAAGCTTTGACTGACAATGATTGGATCATTGCAATAGAAGAGGAGTTAAATCAATGTGAAAGAAATCAAGTTTGAGACTTAGTACCTAGCCCAAATGATCATCCAGTCATTAACTCAAAATAGGTATTCAGGAACAAGCTTGATGAATCTGGAATCATTGTCAGAAACAAAGCAAGATTGGTTGCAAAAGGATATAACCAGGAAGAAGGCATTGATTATGAAGAAACTTATGCTCCTACGGCCAGATTAGAAGCCATGCGTATTTTACTTGCCTTTGCTTGCATTATGGATTTCCAACTTTTTTAAATGGATGTAAATAGTGCTTTCTTAAATGGTTTCATTATGGAAGAAGTTTATATTGAGCAACCCCCTGGTTTTGAAAATCTTTCCAAACCAAATCATGTTTACAAATTAAAGAAAGCTCTCTATGGTTTGAAACAAGCTCCTAGAGCTTGGTATGAAAGGTTAAGTAATTTCTTAACCAAGAAAGATTTTGTTAGAGGAAAAGTGGATACAACTCTATTCATTAAGCATTCAAAGTCAAATTTATTAATTGTACAAATTTATGTTGATGACATTATCTTTGGTGCAACTAACGATGATCTTTGACAAGAATTTGCTAAGATGATGCAGGGAGAATTTGAGATATCTATGATGGGAGAGTTAAATTTCTTCCTAGGACTTTAGATCAAGCAAAGAAAGAATGTCATGTTTATCAATCAGGCCAAATACCTCAAAGAGCTATTGAAGAAATTTGGAATGGATCAATGCAAAAGTACTGACACTCCTATGAGTTCTAATGCATTTCTTGATGCAGATGCAAATGGAAAGGACTATGATATCAAGAGATATAGAGGAATGATTGGGTCTTTGCTTTATCTCACAGCAAGCAGACCTGACATTCAATTCAGTGTTGGAATGTGTGCTCATTATCAATCTGCTCCAAAGGAATCCCATGCTGAAAATGTCAAGAGAATTCTCAGATATCTAGCTGGTACCACTGATCTTGGATTATGGTATCCAAAAGGAAGCAGTGAAGAATTAATTGCCTATTCAGACTCTGACCATGCTGGGTATAAGACTGACAGAAAAAGCATAAGTGGCCAATGCCAGTTACTTGGTGGAGCTCTGGTATCCTGGTTCAGTAAAAAGCAATCAACAGTGTCATTATCATCTACAGAAGCTAAATATATTGCTGATGCAAGCTGTTGTGCTCAAGTTTTAAAGATGAAGCAGTAACTTCAAGATTTGGGAATAATTTTCAAGGAAATTCCAATCTTCTGTGACAACACCAGCACAATAAACCTCTCAAAGAATCTTGTGCATCATTCAAGGACCAAGCATATTGACATTAGACACCATTTCATCAGGGATCATATGCAAAATAAAGACATCAAAGTTGAATTCATTCCTACTCATCTTTAGCTAGCTGATATCTTCACAAAACCTTTGGCCAGAGAACAATTCATGAAGATCAAAAGAGAATTGGGAAAGGTAAATCCCAATGAATTATAAGTATAATGTTGATTTAATGTTATTTGATGATTATATCATTACTAACTTAAGCTTTAGAGTGTTTTGACATAGTTTTCTAGGTGTTGAACCAAACACTTGAAGTCAAAACTCGAGTACTGAAGGCAAAGAAAAGAAGTGTTCAACAGTTTTTGATGAACACTCGAGTGTTATGAGGTATTACTCGAGTGTTAACTGTTTAATAAGTTGAAATACTCGAGTTTCAGGTTTAATGAGGACTTGTGGAGAAACACTCGAGTTCTGGGAATCAACACTCGAGCACTAAGCGTCATTGGGAGTCAAATACCCGTGTATTGAATGGAAGTAAAGGTAATGCTTGACTTTTTCAATCTCAAAACTCGAGTGTGGTAAGTAATTCTAAATCTTGAATCCTGATACTTGAGTATTGAAAAGTCAATACTCGACTGTTGAAATGTCTTTGTAGACCAAGGACCCTGTTACTCAAGTACTCCATGGGAATACTTGAGTGATGGCATTTGCTGAATGGAAGGTGAACCCGATACTCAAGCATTAAAGTAACAATACTTGAGTATTGGCAAGCAAAGACCAATACTAGAGTACTCAAGGTTAATACTCGAGTACTGGCTTATCTATTGATCTTCCTTGAGGTAATACTCGAGTACTGTTAAAACAATACTCGAGTGTTGCGTTACAACACTCGAGTACTTAGGCTATTTTTCCTCAACACTAGAGTACTAAAACACAATACTCGAGTGTTGGCAAACTGACCTTCAAAATCCCTCTTTTGACGTTCATTCGAACCCTAACCTCATTTTCTTCACTCGAGTACTCTCCAATCCATCCATCCAATCATTGCATCTCCTCCTAAATCAGTTACATACCCATTCGACTACCAAAAACCATCAAAACCCCTCCATTTATTTCACTAAAAACATCCTTAATCCACAGATTTCTTCATCTCTCGTCACTCGTACTCTCAGCATCCGTGACTTCCAAAACTCCAACAAAATTCCATTTTCTGGCTTCCAAATCACCATGGCCCTTACCAAGAAAACAAAATCAGCATCTTCGACCCCTATTCACTCTCAATCATACTCAAAGAAAGTGAGAATCATAGAGCCATCCGAGGAGGAAGAAAATGTGGTTCCTTTGGTTCGTAAATCTCGCTCTAATAAACCAAAATCAATTATGAAGAAGGATAAGGGTAAGGCTCCTATCTCATTATCCTCAGCCCCTGTTCTATCATCTACCCAAGATTCAGATTCAGAGACCGAAAGCATTTATCCGGGCAAAATGGCTCCAAAAAGGAAGAGAAGAGGAGGAATTAGTGGTCCCGAGGAATCATCCAGGAGAGGCTCCAAAAAGGTAACACATTTGGAACCCCCTGAAGGCTATGTCACTTCCACATTATATATTACTGAGCATGATGAATATGAGTTGAAATATAAGAACTGTGCTTTGTGCCCTAGAATTTATGTGAAATTGGAAGAAATTAAGGCATTAGGAATTGATATTGTTGAGTACATGGAGCACTATAGGAACTTGATTGAGATTAATATGCCATATTCCCCTGAGATGGTGAGTATATTTTATAACAACATGAAGTCAAACTCTTTAAAAGATGAAAAGGAAAATATCACTCATTACTCTATGGACACAAGGATTAGAGGTGTAGAGATCAATATCACTGCTGATAACTTGAATAACTTTCTGGGGACTCATGAATTTGATAAGGAACTAAAGAATCATTCTGAGAAAAAGGTTTTTGAATTGCTGAGACTCGGAGAAGAATATCCAGGAAATTTATCCTTTGACCCTACCTCTATGCCAGTTATACAAAAGACCATTCACTACATCTACTCTAGACGTTTAGTGAACAAGAGCAAAAACTTCACTCATTTGGCTTAATTGGATTATCACATTTTGGCATCAATCATGGCAAAGGAAAAGAGGAACATTAGACAGCTTGTGTACAATGAGATGTGGAGGTTTAGATTCTCATACTCCAAAAGGATGACTGTACCATATCCCTATCTTGTCTCTTACATTCTAGATCTTCATTAGGTTTGGTACATAGTTGAAAGGTTGAAAAACCTATCCTATTTGCTTCTCAACACTTCCACAGAATGAACATAGATGTGGTAAAGGTTCAGTCTCAGCCTACGAAGAAGAGGAAGACCACATCTACCGCATCCCGAGGACAGGATGAGGCTCAGTCATTTGCTCCACCTCAGCCATCTTCTGCTCCATCATTTGCCCAGGCAGCCTTGCAGAACTACATGGAAATTGAGTTCAGAAGAATGAGTGAGGAGTTCATATCTCACTTTCAGGGTCAGACTCATCAGTATATGGACTCATTACTTAGAGCTGCAAATGATCACTTCACGGGGAAAACCTTGGATACTGTAGTTACATCTTTATCTCTAGATCTTATTAAGTTTAAGGATTTTCTCCTAGAGAAGTTTGATGCTTCACAGGGGTCTAGTCACTCGGTTAGACAACAGGGTATCATCTATTGAGTAGTTTATCAGAGATTCTCAGGCTTCTACCTCTACTCCTCCTCCACCTCCATCTTAGTCACCTAAGGATTCACCTACGGATGTTGTATTGGCCATGATTGACTTTTCATCCTCCATCATGAACCCAAAGCCTCAGCCTATACCTGCACCAACTCTAACTTTAGTGGCTCCCTCTGATCCTATAATTGATCGTCAGCCCACTCATGTTCTAGAGCCTTCATCTGTCCTACTCCCTCCTCTCCTTCTTCACCCCTCGTTTGATTAATGACAAAAAGGGGGAGAAAGAAAATTAGATGTATCTTTTGTTGCTTTGTTGCTTTTATGATTCATGTTTTGATTATGACTCTTTGATACTATGCTTTATGAATAATTTTATGACTTATGAGTTATGTTTATGGATCATTTGATTTCATGGCTTATGGATTTTTTTTTTTAAAATTTAAGCTCATAATTCCTAATCTATGATTTTAAAAAGTTTTTGTCATCATCAAAAAGGGGGAGAATGTTGATGCTTTATTTTGATGATAACAAAATTATTTCAGGAATTATAAAGCTTAAATTGTTGATCATCTAGTGTTCTTAGTGAAACAATTGAGTTTTGTGATCAAGTCATTAATTTTGTATGAAAGTATTGAGAATACTCGAGTAATGTGCTTTAATACTCGAGTATCAAGGTTTGTCATAAGTTAAAAATCAATACTTTCAGACAACACTTGAGTTCTTGTTAAGAGTGTTGATAATACTCGAGTTTTGGACTTTAATACTCGAGCATTATGAGTTAAAATGTTTCTGAGATTCAACACTTTAAGTAAAAACTCAAGTATTAGGATGAAGTGTTGCAATCACTCGAGTGATGTTTTGAAACACTCGATTAATGGTATTAAAATCAGAATACTGTCGTATGAAACTCAAGTATTGTGTTGAATTATTAACAACACTCAAGTACTGTATTGTAATACTCGAGTATCGGGCTTTGTTTTCAAAAGAATACTCAACACTTGAAGTAGAATACTTGAGTTACAAATGAAAGTATTGGCAACACTCGAGTATTGAGTTAAAATACTTGAACTTGAAGCATAACACTTGTGTTGTGGAGGAAGTGTTGCCAATAATCGAGTACTAGTTTTCAACACTCGAGTATCGGGCAAAGTTTTTAAACGAAAAACAACACTTCAAGCACAACACTAGAGTATTTGGTGGAAGTATTGACAACACTCGAGCATTGTTCTTTGAACACTCAAGTATCAAGCATATTTTCTCACAAAACACAACACCTCCATCCAAACACTTGAGTAATGGTAAAGAAAGGTGACAACACTCGAGTATTGAGATTCTAACACTCGAGTATTGTGATATTTCAATTTATTTCACTTCAAGTTTTCCTTTGAACAGTCAAGCAGTAACTTAAAGTTCTCTGAACACTCAAGTATAAGAATTTCAACACTCGAGTATTTACACAAAATTTCAAAATCTTCTGCAATACTCTCAGATAACACTCGAGCAATTTAAAAAGTGTTTGTGAAACTCGAGCATTGACAGAAAACACTCAGAATATCATTTTATAAGTTCAAAATGCTTGATTAACACTTGAGTACTATGAATCAACACTTGAGTATTGTTTTTCAACGGCTATTTTCTCTTTCTCTCTCTGATAGCTTTTTACCTGCTCTGCATCTTTCCTTATTCGTGACTAACAACGTTTAAATTTCACCTACCTTCATAAATATAGAAGCACAGGATCGTAGAAAGAGAAAAAGCTGTCCTCAAAGATAGATTGCATAATTCAAGCCTTCGTCGCCCACGTTACTCAGAAGCATTTATTATAGCATTAATGGCGAAGACGAAGAGTTGGTTGATGAGAGTAACGGACACTTAAATGTCTCTAACAGAAAATTTATTACTCCTCATCTATAAAAGGACCAATAATTCATTATAGAGGAGAGACGAACATTTATACAAGCTTTCAAAGGCATTCATTATATTCTCTAAAAATCTTGCAATATTCTTCTAAGCTTCAACATTAAATATCTACTCTTTGACAGAGTTTCTTTAAGCATTACCTTCTGTAAATCTGAGAGAAATTCAAGTAGATTTGAAAATCTCAGAAGTGCTCTGAGGACTGGATGTAGGTCAAGTGGACCGAACCAGGATAAATCTCTGTGTTCATCATTCCTCTCTCTCGGTGACTTTAATTTATTCTGTGGTTTAAGTTTAATTAATTTTTTAAATCGACCAATTCTCCCCCCTCTTCATCAAATCCTACTCTAACATTACTTACCAAATAATCCCAGAAGTAGAGCCTTAAACTGAAAAACACCCCTTTTCAACTTTCTTTCCTCCCTCCAGCGCCCTCTCTCACTCTCTAACGACAAACGCTCTCCTCTCAACTGTGGATGATGGGATGTATGTGTGCGAAGTGATTGATCGGCGTAGGGGGTATTTATAATACCCCCTCACCATCAGCAAGCTAAGCTCTCTGCCCAAGTTTTTTTAAAAGCTCGCTGCCTAGAGCATGCTTCCTCTGTTTTTGTTATAAAGAATCCAAAAGCTGCTACCTAGAACTCCTCCACTGACACACGCATAAAATTAGCTTTTTGATTATTTTCTATATAAAAAAGACTGCAGCACATTAATTCCTCCACTGCCAATTCCTCTGCACACGCCACCGCTTTGAATTTTTTTTAATAAAAAAACAGAAAGCATTGATGGTGATGGTGATAAATCACCATCACCATTACTTTCACCTTTGCCACAAAAAACGTATGGCAAGCTTTTATATTATTTTTTTAAAAAAGCTACCAACTTCACATACTTCCTACCTTTTTTTCACAATACTGACAAGGTTGTTACAACTCTCCCCACATAAATAGGAATTTTGTGCCTAAAATTCGGTCTGAAAAGGGAGAAAACCACTCAAACACAAAGATATAACCAAGATTTCATCCACAAAGACGATCACAAGCAAAAAACATCATACAAATACTAGTAGGACGTAACACAAACATGCTTATAAACACTAACACATCACACTAACTGATTCGACTAAGCCACAAAATGTAAACTTAGATCATTGTTTAGCCTTGAAAATGGATCGAGAATATTAATTTTGATTTCCAAGGATTGTATAGTGACAAACCCAGGATCATTCTCACCGGATGCTAGTCGCATACCAATAGTCCTTAGCTTATGATTATGTTCGTGATGCAAATGCAAAGGGTTTCTTAATTCAAGATGAACTATGTACCTAACGCAACTATGAAATTCAAAACTTGTTTTTGGTATTTTCAGACAGCAAAGAAAATTAAGGCAGATTTGGATTGAAAAGGGAGTGTTATGGTGGGTTCCTCTTGAAAATGAATTGGGCCATCATAGTTCGCAAAAGATTAGGTAGAGTATCGACTTTCGCACTAAGTTTTCGAAATCACAAACCCTAACAATTCGTACAAGTCTGGAGCGTCATACGATGATCTCCTTCTAAATCCCCACAGGACTTGTTAGGTCATGAATAACATGCAATGAACTCCATTCCATGAAATCCTTGAAGTGCTCTTAGTGTGTTTACGGAAATCCCAAAGTGACAAAATCAACTCCATGCATGTTGACTCTAAAACCAAGCACAACTAGGATGATAGAAGAGAACAATAAGACTTCATTGAATAAGCAAAATGATCTCCATTTCACTTTGTCAATCACACAACAACTCAATACACAATAATACAAGTTTGGCTCAACCGAGACTAAGTATCTACATACAAATCACAAAGTCCAACTCGGATTCTAAGTAATCCATAATGCAAATATAGATTGAAAGTAAATACTCCCCTTTTGGCATTTCGAACTCTGGCTCACTCTATCTTCAAGAGGATGGAGATGCCCAGCTCCTTATGGATGATGGAAATATGCTCTGAATGGATGAGTGAAGCATGATGAATGGATGAATGGTGAAGGTGATGGATGAAGGTAGGGTTTGGAGAGTGTGTAGATGAGAGAAAATATGAGAGGTATGTGTGTTTCTGCCTTCCTTCCTCAGTGTCCTTCTCCTCTCTTTGAAAAATGACCTAATTTAGCATTAGAAACTGTCATGAGTTGGATCTCTAAAGCTGGGTCGGGTTAATTTCCATCTGGAGTAAAAATCTGGTGCTGATATGCGATATTCGCCGCGATGAACTTGTGGTTTCATCACATCGAACCTATCCCGAGAGTTCTTTGTCTGCTTGATTGAACTTTGGCCGCGGTGAACTATGATTACGCCACGGCGAAATTATCAAGAGCAGCTTTCCTTGGCCTTTTGTAAGGTGTTCCTGTAATGAAATAGCAAATATGGGCAGTATCATTTGCTCATGATGCAATTTAGGCACAATAAATTGTTATTCATTGCATAGGTGCCCAAAATCACATTAATCCAAATCAATAACTCCTAGTATACATTTAAGCACAAAAAGGTCATGTATGGGCTAAAATTGA
>JANTPZ010093004.1:0-36546 GCA_025593235.1 Vachellia pachyceras
GAACCAGACTTTGCCATATCTCTCTTCATGCAAACATGCTCTCTCTCCAGATCATTTAATCTCATCCTTAACCTGGCTAGCTCTAGTTTTAGCTCCCGGTTTTCCCGTCTCAGTGATGCGTAGTTATCTCTTGGAGACATTGCTGCACTTAGTGCACCGCTGCCTATGCGCCATGACTGGTGCATCGGCTTTGGGTCATCATCCCCATAGGAGCAGCATAAGGAATTTCTAAGCCTTAATTGCTCAAAATATAGAACTTGGACTACTGATTGGATAGGAAGGCGCTCATTTTGTGAAGCATGTGCTCCTGCTTCTGGTGTAAGTTTCTGGAAATCAATCAATTTGCTTAGTTTCTTCCTGTCTGAATCTGGCAAGCCTTGATGAGCCTGTAAAATATATTTACATTAGAATCGCCATTAAGTTCACACAAACAGTAAATTCATGAATAGCACTGTTTACAACAGATGAAACTTGTTGTGAAGGGAATTTTTCCTAAATTTCAACCCGTGATCTCTAGATCACATGACAACTTATTTCATAAAAGATCAGCCAATTTTAATGCATATCAATCTGTACCACTCTAAGAAGAGATTGCACTCAGGAAAGTAGTTCTTTCTAAGGATGGTACACACGGATCAGAATAGAGGATGGCAAAACATACTTTCAAATAGATATCAATGGCTCTGTATAACCCATCATGAACAGTCCGTGCATGTGCTGGTAAGGTTTCTGCAATGACCATAAACTTAGAAAGCTTCAGGTTTGCATCAGGGGCGATTTCGGCTAGGTAATTGTCGACTAGCTTTGCCACCTTGACTAATGCAGTTTGGGAAGGTGAATGAGGGCTATCAGATTCAAAAACAGAAGCATCATCTAAATCATCCCCACTATCATCCTCCTGCTGACAGAAGTTTACCAAAATCCTATGAACTGTGTCAACATCAAATAATGTGTCACTTGCATGCTTGAAAGATGGAATCAAAATATCATCAAGAGTTGCAACATCCAACTGTGAACCAATCCTTCTTTCTAGATCAAGCCTACAAGCAATTTCACAGTCAAGCATCACTGCACTTCTTAATAGCCCAAAAAGGAAATTGATAGGAACAACAAGTTTCTCAACTGGCAATAGGCTGACAATTGTCTCTACCACAAGCTTTTCATGGCCTGTCAAATTTGAATCAACTTTTGTCTGGCTAGAAGGATTCCACAAGCTGGATTTCTTTGTTAACTCTTTTTGGGCATAATTTATAAGCGAAATACCGATACTCTCTGGGCGAACCCCGCGACATTTCATGGCTGATATGACTCTTTCATACATGTCAATCCTTAGAACAGAAAGATCTTCTATCCACCAGTCACTTTCACATTTTGCCTGCCTGCTCATGTGTAGCCTCCCTGAGCTGCTATACTCTAACCTTGAGAAACTTGAAGCTATTTGCTCTGCACAGGCTTTTGAGGCTATTGCATCAATGCAGCGAGTAACTATGTTTAGCTCATCAGCGAGAGGAAGTAGGTTCTCACATTGTTGCAAGACTTCAACACACATTTCAAGGTTCTTGCAGACAATACTGTCCAGATATTCCTCGGTGCGAGAACCGAGGTTGTCTTTCGAGAACTCTTCGGTCATCTCGAGGTAATCACACATACAACAGAGCTGAGCAACATTTGTGGATGTAATCTCGAAGTTAATACCGTAACAGAATTTTGCAGCCAGCTCAAATGACTCAGCGCCTCCTGGTAGATTCAGAAGCTCTACTCTTGAGATATCAGAATCCCTGTGTTCTGCAACTAGCTTTCGGATTCGCCCACTTCGAGAGACAAGAGGAAACTTCATATAAAAAAAGTAAGAACAATAATCAGGATCATCATAGTGTGGAACTAATTGTCATGACTCGTTGTTAGGATTTAGAATTATAATTAATTCAAAATCAACGATTTAGATGCTTGCCTTGTGTAACGAAAATGATCCTCCATTCACTTCTATAGTGATATCGCTGGGTACATCTCGAAAAATCCTACAGAAGATTAAAGATTCAATCATACGTAAGAAACAGTTCACTGTATTGGACTTCAGACTAACTCAAGAATTTTAAGAATTCAATTCCCCCAACTCCCCCACCCCCCGTGGGGCGGATAATTCTTTCAGTGAAATTCACATCTGATTATATATATATCATGGATGTTTGACTAGATTAGAAAACAAGTTGCTCAACAGTGTGTCCCCTGCTCAGTTCAAAACACAAAGAGAACCAAAAACAAGTTATATATTACCACTTAATAGTGAAAGATTAGTGTATCCAGTCAGCATTGTAGTGTGATTAAGATGTTCAAGTTGACATTTCACCATATCAGGAAAAAAAACACCGGTAATATAGATCAGCAGTTAGTGTGCAGTATAGCATAAACTTACATAGTCAATAACAAGAGATCATTGATCGGCTCATTACAGCTGGGAGATCAGAAAATATTTGAGAAAAGCAAGTTTAATAACAGTAACTCTCAAAGAAGCAAGTTGAATTAGCTAATAAGAAACACTGCTCATAGATACAAAAGAACTGGTTAAACAAACTTTGGACTTGAAAAACACATCAGGAACTCAGTCACCCCCAAGGAAAAACTTTTAAACAGCAAGACAAGAAGCAAGCAAAGTCCAAAATCCACAATGTGAGGAAAACACAAGTGTATGAGTGGTGAAGTCCAAACAAACCATTCATTGCATCGATGCCTCGCACTCTTGGCCAAGGACAGTTGCTGAACCTGATGCTTGTCAGTACGTTCCATTGGGAGTAAGGAAAAAACCAAGGGAAGTTAAAAATGGAATGTGAAGAAGAAGAGATAGGGAGAAAAAGTATAGTAGTGTGGGTTTAAGGCAGTGAAGAGAAGTAAGAGACAGATACACTGTTGGAGAGGAAGTTTTTGCTGTTGTTGGAGAAGTTCTTTGGCCATTTTCGTCAAACAGGTGGTGCTCAAAGCATAGATTGCTATCTTCCAAAGCCATGCGTCTGTGGATGTGGGTCACACTTTGCTTTTCGGCACCTCCCTCAAATTATTTCAAAATCAAAATCCCTTCATCTGCAAGATACCAAGAAGAATCATTTAAAAAAAAACAATTTTGTTTCATGATATGACTACTTTAATTTGCATTTGAGCTATATACATACACGTTGAGATTGCAATATCTCAGCGTATAAGAGAACTCAACATATGGATGATCAGATGATGTACAGGAAGTTCAGACTAGAACCAAAAATAAATACATAAATGAAGATCTCTTGTAGGATTAAGATAAGATGAATGTAAACAGAGAGCTAAATTTGTAAATAATCTTTATCTTTCAGAAGTACCAAATGGTTTCTGAATTCATATCGGACTCAACTAATTTATGTTAAATTCAGCTAAATAATATAAACTAGAAGTTCTCCCAATGACAATTTTTTCATATTCTATACTTAAAAACCTTACTTAACAATATATCAAACCACTCAAACCAACTTTTGTTCGATGAACTGATTTGAGGTTAGATTGGAAACATTTTTCACTCCTATACCATAAATTACTTAGAATAGGTTAAATTAAACAAGCATCTAAATTAAAAAAGAAAAAAATAATTTTTAATTCCTATATTTTTTATTAACTCAACATCTGTAATTTGATTTAATCCCTAAAACTTTTACTCAATCAATTCATTCCGTTTATTTAAAAATTTAACAAATAGAGTCACTACCAATTGATTGGTGACTTTTTTCTTGATGAATGCTTTAAGCAAGAAAACGGGTGGAGAAAAGGGGGAGGAAGACTGACTGGAGAGTGTTTCTGTAGAAACAAGCGTTTATGCCCACAAAAGTCAATCATCCCATGTAACAAAGCCGCAACAAAAGTTGTTGCAGGCTTTGACAATCTTGTCTCATCTTTTTTTTCCCCTTCCTTTTGCATTCTGTCTCTTTTTCCCCCTATTCTCAATAATTCCATTCTGGATTGAAATAAATTAGGAAAAGTGAGGGAAAAAAGGTCGCTCACTGCAAACTTGATCAGTGATAATGGCTTAATAAATTCTTTACTCATTCAATTCTGGTACTCTATCAGTCTTATCATATCCTATAGCATTGGAAATAATATTCTACATTAGATTTCTTATAACCTTTTCTGTCAAATCGTCAATTATAACCTTACATACATGGTTAAGAGACACCCATGGATGCACATTACAGTATTTGCAAATTTATGCACGTAGGGTACCGATACTCTAGGTTACACAAGTTAGGTGCCTGTCACTAATGAAATTTTAATGTGTGTTTAGGAATACGTTAGAAGAATAATTTCACACAAATCGACATAAGTATGTGATATGAATATTGTCTCGACTTACACAAACATAATTGCCAAACGTGTAGGATTTTTCTCTGATATGAGGTACTTTCATTTTATACTCTGGTATTACTAAGCCCTTCTAATCTTTGAAAGGGAGAAAACAAACTTAAATCTAGAAGGGGTAATTAAATTTTTTTACGATGCATGAGTGGAACCACCACTGCTTATAACTCAGAAGCTTGTCCCACAAATACACAATCATCGTATAATATGATATTATAAACATGGAAATTGAAAAGGAAAGTGAAAAATTTTGGAAGGGCTGAATTTATTTGATTGAGAAGGAGAGGGGCAAAAAAGGCACTGAAAGCAACAGTAATTAAATTGGAAAAGTTAATTCAATCTGTGCGGTGTGCAATGTATTTCCCTTTCCACGTGAAATGAAAAGGAAAGAAAAGTAAAGATGCAAAATGTCAAAAAGATGAACATCACTCTCAAAAAAAAAAACTTGGATAGAGATGGATTGTTATATTATACTGGATCCGTTTGGTAATACCGTAGAGAAGTATTTTAAGTACTTTTACACAAGTTGAGGCAAATATACGAAGGAGATTGTCTCGTTTTACGATAAAACACTGTTGAATGTGATTATAAATGCTTGTAAGCATTTTTGGAAATTTGTCAAACGGTGCCATTGTGACTAGCTAGGTTAGCGGTTGAAACTAATTTTTTAATGTAATTTATGAAGTAAATATATGAGATGTATTTTATCTTGATTTACGTGAACGTGATTTTTTAACGCAAATAGAAACATGCATGTTATCCTTTCATGAGCAAGAGATTTAGCGTATTTTGTGCCCTTTATCACTTGCATAGTGTGTATATATCATAGAATGTGTTTGTGAATTCATTAAAGGCTTGTTTGCATCATCTTTTTTAAATATAGGTTTTATCCCAAAATCTAGATTTTTTTCCAAGCACAAAAAATTGTCAGAAAAGCTATTTTGGCTACAAAACCTCAGTTTGAATCTTAGGTTTTCTCCTTCCTACTTTTTCATCTTTCCTCTTTCCTACTTTTTTCGTTCTTTCTCTTCCCTCTTTCCTACTTTTTTCCTTTTTTTCTCTTTACTCTTTACTACTTTTTCTTTCTTTCTCTTTCCTCTCTCCTATTTTTTCTTTTTTCTCTTTCTTATTTTCTACTTTTTATTATCTCTCTCCTCTTTCATACCAACTTTTTTACTTCGGAATTCGTAAAAGCTAATAACTTCCCAAACATAAATCACTTTTCAAAACCTAGTTTTTGATTCGAAATTTGTAAAAGCTATTTTCCAAAATATATTCTCCAAAACCTAGGTTTTGCCTTGGAATCTGTAAAAGCTGTTTTTAAAATAGCTTCCAAACAAATCCTAAAACAGTGATTTCATGCAAATCGAGGTAAGTATGTAAAAGATTTTATCTCGATTTATGTGTTACGTGATTTGAGAATGGTTCCAGAGAAGCACGGAATTAAAACTCAACCCATATAGTGGTTCACCTGATAAACTAAACTGATGGTCAGATGGATTTCTACAATTAGATGGTTTTCTATATCTAAATTTGAATTTTTAACTTGAATTGTGGACTAAAATGTGATAATCTGATGTATATATTCAAGAGAGGTGATACCGAAATTAGAATGTAAGAGTAGTACATCACGTATATACTTCTTTTATTTGTTCGTTAATTATTTGAAAGTAATAATTTGAATCAAAATAATTAATTCAAATATAATAATCTAAAAGCTATAATATATTATGTTGAAGATGTGCACGCGATGGCTATATGAGGGTACTATAGCTAGCTAGGTGTGGCCACACTCTATAATTTGATTACCCACCACCTCATCATGTGGACCATAACCCCCAAAAAAAACAAAAAAAAGTGGGTCCCTCAAATATAAATAATTAAAGTGATCATAATAATATGAAATCATTTCTTCCACCACTACTTTACTATTACTTGCAATTTTAAGGACATAGAAACAAAAATGTTGTTTTTGGAGGGCCCCAAATCAAATTGCTTTTAAGGAGGCATATTTGTGTGATATGCTGTTTTGGTATTAGACATCTTTTGTTACACTGCATGGAGGGCATATCCCTAGATCCAAGCCCATGCCATCACAATATTTCATGTTACCTATTGTTCTTAATACAAGAGCTTTTTCTTATGAATTTCTTAATACAAACGTTAAATGACTATTTGAAGATATTAGTGACATTAATTAAATTAATAATTTATAACAATTGTACGTTGATATTCCTAAAATATCATCTTTTTTTCATGTGTGTTGGAATTACATTTTCATGGAAACTTCATAATCGGGATATATTGATGAATAAATTATAAATTTGTAAAACAAAATGAACTGATATTTAATATTTATTATTAATGTAAACCTTATATCTAATTCTTTTATTTACAATGGGAATGAATATCTTATAATGATAAAAAAATTTAGATTAGATGGGTATTGAGACCTCATCATATCAGTTACAATAGGTTTCATGCCTCTGTATTATTACAAGGTATTGGTTGTTGCTACGTTTTTATTAAGAAAACCAACTTTCATTGATGATAATATTTAATCAATTTGCTTCTCAAATTTATAATCTCTTTCCCAAAATATCCTGTTGATAAACACATTGAAGTGTTTCTATTTAGGGTAGTCATGATAAAAATAGTATTTTAAGGGAAAAACATCGTATTTATTACAAATAATTAATTTAATTAACTTTCTTAACACGGCAGCCATGCATCACCTTATCTGCATTCCGAAGGCATCCCTCTCTTTCAAGAGACGTGTCAAGCTTGATTCTTCCCTTTGCAGTGAATTAAACCACAAATTCCACCGCTTATATGGCTCCTTCAATTCCTTTGAGACTCCTTATAATTTTTTTACCATTTCAAGTGGTATCAAGATGTCGCTGTGAAGGAATATCTTATTTATCTCATTAGGAAAATAGATATCACAAAAAAGATTTTTTAATTCAATCTTAAGGATTGTAGCAAGTAATTTATAATTATCTAAATGTGAATAAATTAAAATCTTTAGCAAATACTTAAATATCTGCTTTTAACATAAAATAATGCACCTTGAACTGTATTCTTATAAACTCCATTATTTTTATACAAGTATATGATATATCCAGCACTATTATAGATTATATTCAAGTATTATTATTGGAATCAATTGGAAATAACTATCCCAATGTGATTTATTTGCTTAATTAGAATCAAATCCTTAAACCTCATCTACCCTCTACTGGTTAATTTCATCTTTTTGTAATGAGTACTTATAAAAAACGTTATAATACGTGAAATATATATATATATATAGATGAAGCTCATTACTAGGAAATATGTGTAAATACCGTATTTGAATTTGCATATAAATCCATATATTATTAAAATTTAAAAGTTAAAACAGTTGTGTACATATGATATATATATATGGGGTTTTCTCCAACACACACACATGACCTTACTGTATGTTGTTTGATATAGAGGTAACAGGATTTGCTTCTGGAGAATATACAATTGGGAAAAAGAAAAGATGATGAAGGTGGTCCTATTAATGCACAAGATAATGTGTTTGTTTGGCAAAGCGTTACTTATACCCATAAGCATGTTCAACAGTGTTTTTCCGCAAAACGAGACAATCTCCTTCACATATTTGCCTCGACTTGTGTGAATAAGCCCATAAGTACTTCTCCACCGCTTTACCAAACGGACCCAATGTGATAGGATTCCAACTTTGTATAAAGAGAGGCATCACATACATAATCATATTTCTCTTTTATAATTAAACTTTATCTAAGAAGATATTGTGCCTCGATCTTTCTTTTTTATGTAATTAAGAAATTACACCTTTTAATTAGATTATCCAAAGAGACACACGATAAGTTTTGATATAAGATTCAAAGATAATATAATCATAATTACAACAGTTTTTCTTTCAGGCCACAAACAACATGAATATTTTTATCGGCAGCAATCATATTTGAGATATTATTGAAAATTAAATGTAGTTATCTGATCTATTTCTGATGATTTGAATATTGGTTCACTATGTTGTGATGAGTTAACTCCTTTCACATCATTAATAAATGTTTTTTGTTTTCTTTTAAAAAGAGGGATTCCATTTCTACCTTGTATAATAAAGTCATGCACTATCAAAAATTTTTCATCAGGTTCTTAATATAAAAGTTATTTGATTTTTTTGAGAAAATTAATAAAGTTAATTAATTGATATATTTATTATTTTTAAAATTTATTTACCCAACTTATAAATTAATATATAATCTAATGATACATATAAGTATTTCAAAATATTTATTATAATTAAGTCATTTTTAATTTTTGTAAAAAATTACTAACTCTTAGACGAATGGTGAAGGTAAGTTGTGTTTATGTTGGTAACCTATAAATTCAAAAAGATAATTCTTATACGCATAAGAGATTTGTTTGAAACAAATTCAATCTTTTAAAGAGAGATGTTTATAATGAAAGTGTTTCTTTTTTTTATAAAAGGAAGAACATAGGAAAGTGATTTATGATTTGATGGATTCCTTGTTTGAGGCATTGAAACATGGGGCTTGTTTGAATAACCCATTAGAAAAATAGACACAGATTTCGAGGTAAATATGTTAGAGTAATTTTGTCTCGGTAAGCACAAGAATAGATTTTAGTTGCCCAAACGGGCTAACCAAATAAGCCTATGATGTGTCATGCACTCCTATAAGATAATATTAATTTAATTAATGTTGGAAATTCACCCACAATCGTCAATAATAATTATGATCACATTTAATTCAAACTACTTGGTTGCATTGTATATGCCCCCAAACAATGGAGAAGGGAGCACCAAAAAAGCAAAGAGAATAAATAAAGGGCTTGTTTAGGGAGGCCGTTTGCCTCCTCAAGATCCATTCATACGATTACCGAGATAAAATTTCTTTAATATATTTACCTCGGAATCTGTGATCGTTTTCCTAACGGACTTTCCAAACAAGTCCAAAGTTGTACGTTGCCTCTAAAGTAGATGTGAGACGCTATCTGTGGGTTTTCTGTAATTTCACATTTAGATTTATAAATCTTACGCTATATATGCGTGTGCGTGTGTATAACTTTAACAAGGAGGGTGTCGTTTTTTTAGTTATTCAAGAAATAAAATTCAGCAATGAAATAATCCGTCGGTCAATGAACAAATAAATGATAATTGCTAATCATAAATTAGAAAGGAATAATGTAGTCACACACACATCTCTAGCCAAAACATTGTTTTTTTTTAGAAATTAACATGCTCTTTGTCAATATTAAATATATATATATATTAGTAAATTTATTGAACATGAAGCAATTTAAGGGTTGAACTTTTAGTAACCAATCAATATACATCCATTATAATGAAATATTTTTTAATAAAAATGCGGTATATCTACTTCTATATTGCTAAAAATTATTTTGCATTTGGCCAAAAAACACAAGAGAAGATAATAATTATTTGAGAAATTTATAATCAAGTTCTAAATAGGATAATTAATGAACAAAAGGTCCCAAAAATTCACAAAATTAACATAAGATCCCAGGAGAAGCTGCTGACGTTGTTATTAAATATTGGTAAGGTTGTTAATGACAACCTCAATAACTACTCTTGGGATCTTATGATAATTTTATGACTTTTTAGAATATTTTATTAATTAATTCTCTTATTTGAAACCCAATTCCCTAATTATTTTTGCAATGTGTCATACCATGTTTCTCATGTCTGCTCGCAAGTTAGAAAATGATTATCTGAATGGTTATGTTGTCTCCACGTAGGTCTCTTTCATCATAATCATGTCGAAACATTATATGTACACATGGGAAAGTGTTGTTGGGTTACGTTTGACTCATATAATTACTAATTATATCCACACAATTAATATATGATTGCTTATTTAACAATTTCGCAGTAATATCCATCAATCAGTATTAATAATTAAGAAGAATTTGAGTTATATGTGAGGTGGGTAATTATACGGTTTCAATAAAATTCCTTGTTGATAAAAACAAAGAAAGACACACTAAGAGGAAACTTAGAAAACAATTATAAAGGGTTAGGTGTAGATCTCCTTTGAAAGTTTGTTTTATTACCAGAAATATGATCCTAAAATTTTTTTGAAGTAACGTTAGTCTGAATTTTTTAAAACAAAGCAATGTATCCAATTTCGTTAAGGACTCGTTTGGTACGCATAATTCATTTTGATGGATATGGATATGAATATGGAGATGGATATTGAAATGGAAATGGAAATGCAGTTTAAAAGTATGTTTGGTATGTTATAGAAATAAAGATGGAATTCATATCCTTTTTTATGAATTTTGATTTTTTTTGAAATGTAAGAAAAAAAAGACTATTTGCATAAGGGAGGATATTTTGGTCTAAAAAATTGGATTCCATGTAACCCAAATGAACTCCATAGGTTTGGGTATGGAATTGAAATTGGGTATTTAGGTGGAATTGAATTCCACATGGAATTATAATTCTATCATACCAAATATGCCAACATCATAGAATTCAATTCTAATTCCATTTCCACCATACCAAACAAGACATAAAAAATTGAACATTGTCAATTAAAAAGTTGATATTGACTTTTAATATTATTAACGATACGGTGCAAAATTGCTCCATTTAAAATTTTTTAGCCCAAAATTGCTTCTAATAAAACTCTAGAGCAACATTGTTCTTGAAAAAAATTTTATAATAAATTTATATATTAACCCACTATAAAACAAATGAATTTAGAAAGATTATTTTATTCACAATCTTGTTAATATCAATTCAAAAATAAATATGAAAGGCTACATAAAGCCTAGTTATTTAATGAATGATGATATATATAAATTAAAATTTTATTAGATAATGGCTAATTGGCTATTGGTTTTATAAGAGGAATATTCGTGATGACATCTTTGTAATTTTGCTTATGCCTTGATACGAAGTAAGCCTAGTTTAAGAAGAAGATACCAAATGGGTGATAAAAAAAAAATTAGGTCACTTTTATTGTATGGCACTCACGGTTTATAGGGCACTTAACCTTTAGGTCAACTTGAACTCAACACACTTTTTACTTTCCAATGTTCATATTCTTTCGGTACATAATTGCAATTATATACTATCTTGATTTTTTATATATGAGTTATTTGATTTTTAGAGAAATTAAAGAAGTTAATTAATTGATATATTTATTATTGTTCTTTAAACTTGTTTAAATGATATTTTAACATTTCTTATTATATATATTGACCCACTTGGATAACTAGTTTATATCTTAAAGATATTCATATACCTTTTAAAGGATCAAACACATTAACAAAAACAAGGAGAAGAAGCACCTAATTAATCACTAAAATAAAAAAATAAAAGTAAACCTGTGTAGACCTTGTTTTAGACTGGTTATCCTAAAATTCTGCATATTCGGCTGAAACCAGTTTCAGTGCTTGTCGCCCGCTATGCGTCCCGTCCTCATCCGTTTTTATTATTATTATTATTATTATTATTATTATTATTATTATTATATATTTTAATATATTATTAATAATTAATATAATTATAATAATTAATATATTTAAAATATATTTGTATAATATATTTAATATTTTAAATTTATTCTATTTTATTTATTTTTTATTTATAAATTATTGAATTTTGAAATATTTTTATAATAATTAAAAAAAGTTCACTAATCGATGTCTTCATCTCCACCGTCTATTTCATATCGTCATCTCAGCCATTATTTCCTTTTCATTTCAAGTGTTTCTGCAAACCTTTCCCTCCTCATCTCCAGGTAGAGAGGGACTTGCCACGTAAAGGGTAGACAAAATGGTCAAAATAATAATATAACTTTGAGACCATATAGCTACCCAAACGAACTCATAAACCTTAAAGAAAGCACATCATGCTAACCAATCCAAAGGGACATTTTCTATAACCTAAATCGTAAACATGACATACGGCATGTTTAGAAACACTTATTTCTCACTTTTTTCTACGTTACACATAAATCAAGACAGAACTCCTTTCACATATTTATCACATTTTGCGTAAAATCATTTTTTCAACGAATTCCCAAACGGATCCATATTCTCAAATGGTCATATATCTAGACATAAGGCCACGTAGCTGTTTGGATTAATGTGAAAACAACTTTTCCAACATGATTTACAATTTATAAGATAAGAATTTGAGAGAAGTGTTGTTTCAACTTACATAAATATGTATTTCTAATATCATTCCCAACAGGCGGTGTACATATGGCACAATCTTAAACATACTCATATACTCTAATAATCTATACACGTGTTCCTCTTATAGGTTATATGTCATTATCACACACTCGCCGGCAAAAAAATACATATAAGACACTTGTTAAATACTCACTGTTATTTTTAATATAATATCTATTTTTGCTGTTCAATTTATGTGCTAAAGTGAATATTATTGGAAGAAATATTATCTAGCTCACAATAAATTATGAGTAGTGTGTACCTAATTTACATACAAGTTAATAACAACATAAAATTGGGTTTATTAATAAATTTTTCATACTTCTCATTTGCATCTAATCTGAATTCATGTGTCAGTTCGATAAAATTTTAAAACTATTTGAAATTAAGATGTTATAATTTTTGTATAAATTAATAATTTACATCTTAGTCACTAAACGAACACCCTCTTCTCAATACTCAATATAAATTTTTTAATTAAATTCTATTTATAAGCTCTTTATATAAAAATACATTATATTGGGATTGAAGACGTTTTTCCCCACCTCAAAGGTTGAGTACATAAAGGTTGCAAGTTAATTAATAATATTAATTAACAATGCACAGTATTTTTGCTTGATTTTTATGTTCAAAGAGACAATTTTGAGTTAAAAGCTAAACTAGAATATTTTATTTTATTTGACAACCAAACTAAAAAGAACTATGTATTTCTTGTGGTTGGTGTCACTCCTTGGAAAAATTACTACAACCACTAGTTGTCTCAGTATTATTTTAAATCTTCAATTTTAGCTAGCTCATGCCATATAACATACAACAAAATATAAATAATAAACCCATAATAGAGTGAAACACTTTTTCCAGACAGCTAGGCAGCTGTTATGTATATATTAATTATGTGGATGGTCATTGACTCTTCACTTTTCACTTTATTATTACCGTAAAATCAGATTCATGAACGATACGAAAAGTCATGATATATATTCATTTGTATTAAATGTATTATTCATTATACATGACATAATTACTTGCAGTAGGAAAAAAAAAAAGATAACTCGGCCGATGTTATAAAATGTAATTCACTTTAGCCTAATCTAGCAAAATTCTAATTTTTGCCCCAAAAAAGATTAAGTTCTAATTGAATGAAGTCTGTCAGTCTGAAGAAATGACTTGCCAAGCATGGGCTGGACTGGGCTCAGGCTAGACTGGCCTGGTAATGCCACAGTACGTATTGGGCCGATTTGTCGGGTCGGGCAGATCAATGCCCACCATATGCCACCTTCGGGTGTGCGTGTATGTATAGTTTTATCGATATATTCTACGGATAGATGATTGATTGAAACGTGTGATCTTATAATGCGTATAATCAATTAACATGCATCGAATCAAGTTCCTCACCTCCATTGCTCAGGACCATTCTCGATTTCCAGTTTGGAGTGGTAACTGTAGCAGAAAACGTGGCAAATCATGAGCTGGTTCGCTCGCAATCTTACATGGAGTTCTGGAAAGACCAAAGCCCCAAATCCTCAGACACAATCCAATCCCAAAGGGGAAGACGAAGACCAATTGTATGGGATTACCGAGGATTTGATCACTTACACCAAGTCCTTCACGATTGATACATTTAAAAATTTCCCTCTGCAGGGTAAGCTTTTCCTTTCTATAGGTATTCTCTAGCCGGTATTCAGTTCCCAAATTCAGAAAATTTGAGACCAATTATGGGGGGAGATTGACCATCTTTAGATTTCCAGTTGGGTAATGATGCATTGTGGTCGATTCAGTATACAAGGTTGTCAATTTCGATATTTTCCACTATCTACTATATGTCATTACGAATGATGAAAATTTTTTTAGTTGAGTAATAATGGCTTGCTTGGCTGTATAGAAAGAAAGGGAAACATTGGAGATTTTCTGACGGTATATATATATATATATATTGTTTGTTAAACAAATGAATTGACATTGGAGATTTTCTGACGGTATATATATATTGTTTGTTCAACAAATGAATTGATATAGCATAGTATTCCTTATAGAGAATCCTGTGATGATATTTATCCTTTTCATCCACTGATGTCTGATTGTATGTTGTCCAGATGAAGATGAAGTCACTATTTCTGTAGACACTTCAATGAATTCAGCCAGGACTAGGAAGGATCTCTCACAGTGGCAGGAGAGACATGCCACCCTCATACTCTCAAGAGTCAAGGTTCGTCTTCTCTTCTTCCTTGTGGTGTGTCGAGGTTTCTTTGTAATATTCTTGCTTATGATGCTGAACAATTAAATGGCGAATGATGGTGTTCATATATATATATATATAGAAATAATGGGATGGAAAGTTGGATTTTACATCCGAATCCATGTATTATGGTGCGATTATAACAGTCCTTTACCATACACATTTGATCCATGGAAGTGTCAATGCTGTGCTAGTCAACCAACATTGTTTCATGGCACAGGTCCATCATTTAGACCGGCTTGAAGTCCAAGTTTAATTATCTCTGACCTGCGCTTTCTCTGTATTGCTTATCATTGCGATTTGTTTAACTGGCTTGATATCTATGATAGCATTCTTTGATATGATAGAGTTTCCTCCATTCTAGTGGAAAGAAGAAAACGGTCTATAATATATTTGTCTGGTCTGGTACTTGTTTTCAACAGATACATGTGAATATGACAACGACAATGTTTATGAAGGAAATTCAGGGGGTTTTGTTTTTAAGAGTTTGTCGTGAAAGAAAATTATACCTCAGATTTTCGCTTTCAGCTGCAAAACGCAATATGGACTTTTTGTGGACGTTTAAGAGCTTGAATAATCCAATAATTTCATTAGCTATCAGCAGTGATACATACAGGCGTGCAAGAGAATCCAAATAATAATTATAGATTTGATCTGATTTGCAAGATAATTTAGATCCCTGATCTTCTCCACTATTTCCTCCTAAATATCCCCTAATTAATGTCCTAGGATATGCATAACTAATAAATTATTATTTACATAGTTACCACTCTTTTAGACTCAACTGCAGGCATCATTCTGGACCCTAATAAAATGCCTTCAATAGGAAGCTCAGCAGCGGATAAGGCAATCATTTGCCACTGTAATAATCTGGTTTCTGGTTTTCTATTATTGTGTGTTTCTTCAATGTTGTTCAGGGAAAAAAAGTAGCGGACAAAATATTTTAACTTTTCTTCAAATCTTTGTTGATAGGATGGTGCACAGATAGAGAGTAAATCAATATTTCTAATTTTCAATTTTCATGCTGAGAATGAAGTTCAGTTTATAATTATAATTAAATATTGATAGGATGGTTCATTCATATATTACTGCTCACATGCATATGAACATCGGATGACAGATTGATAGGAAACACGCTGAAAATCAATCCTAATGATACCAATCATTGGAAGAAAGCCTACCAGTTGGTTCAATATAAGATAGGCTTGTGTTAAGTTCTTTGGATGTTTGCTTTGAAATTTTCTTAGGAAAATGTTTGCACGAAGATATTCTTTTTTTTTACTAACCATCATATCATTAGCTGTTGTAACTAAAAAAAAAAAACCCTGTCTTGAAGTTATTGGAAAACTTCGCAGCAAAATACCTAGAAATTGCACCTAAATTTCCTTAATTCTCTTCCAGGAACTCTCACAAATTAGATATAAGCTCTGCCCTGGCCGATTGAAGGAAAAACAATTCTGGAGCATATACTTTAAGCTTGTGAGGAGCCATGTCATCGAGTAGGTTCTGCAAATTCTTGCTTCTTGGTGGATATATGGTAGCATTTAGAGTTTATTATATAACCTGAGCGCTCTACATACATCACCAATTAAGTAAAAAACCTAAGGCATCCACATTAATGATATAAGATCTCTTTTACCGTCAATCAGATATGAGCTACGTGCAATACAACGGGAGAAACTAAAAAGGATGGCCATGGAGGAAGAGAAATCTTCAGATAATAGTGCAATCGAAGTTGAAATGTCAGAAACAAAACATGGAGCGGTGATAGAGTCCCCACACTCATAGAAGGAAACCTTGGCTCTCGCTTGCTAGCAGGAACAGAGTAGATGGGTATCGAATTTTGTTATTAAATCAATATCAGGAAGCATCGGTACTTCAAAAACAAAATTGTACTTGTCGGATGAGTATTAGATACAATGCAGCGCTTCAAATGATCTTGACATGTCTCCATGCCCGTAGCATGTTTTGTTCTATGTAGTTATCAATATCTATGCTCTTCTACAGCATACCTTCTGCTCTTATTATCTCATTACTCCCTTCAACCTTGAATATATAAGCTAGATAAGTGGTTTACTATAGTCCTCACCTATTCACTCTGTCTTGTAATTGTTTTTTCAGAATATTCTTATTAATAACATGTGTTAAGGACTTGAGGAAGTATTCTTGTGAAGTTTTTCTGATTCCTGGTATTAAGGGCAAGAACTGGATTCACTTTTCTCTCTCTCTAGACAATGATAATATTCTTGTAACTACGAATCATCCGATTTTATTCTTGCTATTCTGTGTACTAAACAAATCTTAAGTATCTGTCTGTGAACTGTGGTTTAACTGTGTTTTTTTCCTTTTTTATACCATTTGATTGGGTTAGATTCGAGTATTGTTGGGTCTAATTGGAAATAATTCTCTTAAAGACGTTTTATACATTCAATAATACAAATTTGAAATCAGGATCTTGTGCTTAAGCGGTTACAATCATTTCCATTAGAACTAACACCTATAGGTGTTTTATTACACATTGCATAGTTTAGCATACTGGTTACTAAAAATGTTTGAAGCTAGCAAACCAAGTGTAGTCACTCTTTGTTGTATCTGTCAGTGATCCGTGAGATTTTAAATTGTTTCTTGTACCTTTATCTTCTCTTATTCTTGCTCCCAGAAAAGAACAAAACAAAAGTAATTCGATTTTGAAATTTGTTAACTTCACATTTCTTGTGTAATATTTTCTGAAAAATGACTAGAAAATGCAATTCTCAGAATCCCATTTGGTGTCATGAATTTGGTAAAGAGCAAATTGTTCTCTATCTGCAACTTGGGTTTTCATATTTATGCGAAATGACAGAAATGCCCTTTAAGTAATAAAAGATCACACCTCCGCCGCACCACACTATTCACAACAACAAAATAATGGGCATGTTTGGCAAAGCTTTTACATTCCCCAAAAGCACGTTCAATAGTGTTTTTCCGCAAATCGAGATAATTTCCTTCATATATTTATCTCGGTTTACGTAAAAATACTTCTCTACCGTTTTATCAAAAAGAGTACAATATATAGTGCATGCCAGAAGAGGCACAAGCCTTCTTCCCTGGCACGCAAAGCATGTGCCTACGACTCTCCCTCCTATTTAGTTCTCCTCATCACTCATCAGGTTACCTCCACAGCTTGCCATCGCCGGCGACTCTTCTCCTCTTCTCAGTTAGCACATCTGTTCTATCTAATGATTGTTCACTTGCATCTTTTTATGGGTTGCACTTCAGATTTCGTATGTCTGTGGTTGCTTGGAACATTGTTTTTCTCACATTAATTACATGAGGTGTGTCATCCCACATCCACTAAATAATGAAGTCCAAGAAATAGATGCTTCGTATTTTTTATCTTTATTTCGTTTAAAATCCAAGTTCCACCAATGCCTCTACAAGACGAGTCGAGATTTTACAAAAATTGACCAAGTGCTTCTACCTATATATCTTCATCTTCCAAGTGTTTCAAAACTTTCTAATTTATCAAAAAAATTAAAATAAGGAAAATTAAGTGTTTAACTCCAAATTGGAAAGGAAAAATGAAAGCTATGTTAGTGTTTAACCCTTTTTTCTTTTTTATTTTTTTTAAAATATGTATTTTATATTTTTTTACCTTTTTAACCTTAAATTTTTTTTTAAAAAAAGTAATATTAAATTCTATATGAGTAAACAATATCTAATACATTTAAAAATAGTATAAAATATTTTATTTTTTATATTAATTTCTATAATATTATAACAAACATTAATAATTAGTTTTTAAAAAATTTTAAAAAATTATTATTAAAAATTTATTAATGAAAAATAATCGTACAATCTTACGAGCAAAAATGCAAAAAGAGTTTATTTTTTAAAAGTAAAAAATATTTTAGCAGGCTGCACGCGCTGGAATGCAACCCGCATTCCCACCTGGCCGCTGCACCAAGGACGTTTATTTATTATTTTTTAATTATAAAATCACTTTATCCCCCATTTTTAATAATTAATTATTCAAAGACTAACCAACCCTAGATTTTTCGAATGCATCAGCTTCGTCGCGAATGCATCAGCTTATTGGTCTGTCCGTTGCAGGCAGCTCCGCCTGCTCTCATCTCAGCCACATCTCGGTGAGTTCTTCGCCTTTTTTTTTCCATCTTCTTTCTTTCACCATTGCAGCCTCAGATTTAATGGATATGACAAATACTTTAATGCATTGTATAGATAGATGCAGATGTTTGATAAAACCCAGTAGAAAAATTAATACCTAGATTTTCGAGTGGTACATCCTCCATGGGAATGACCACCAGTAGAAAATACGTTGGATCTGCCACCACGGTGTTCAAGGAATGAGTTACAGCCACCACCACGTCGTGAAGTGGGAGAGAAATGTGGGTTTATAGAAGGTCGCTGTTGGGCAACGTCGGGGGAGAAAATAGGTGCAGGAGAGGGGAGAAGAGACTTTTGGCGAGCCTCATAGGTGAGTAAATGGCTAAGGACATCCTCAGAGGTGAGAGAGGTTCTGTTTGTGGTTAATGCGGTCACCAGAGGGTCAAAATCAGTGCCTAATCCAGCTAATAGGTAGGTGAAGTCTGAGTCTGAAACAGGGCTTCCTGCTGCAGTTAAGGAGTCGACTAACATGGAGCCACGATGATAATAGTCCAGAACTGATTCTCCCCCCTTTTTGAGAGAGGTAAGTTGCTGTTGAAGATGAAGAACCTTGGCTAGTGACTGCTGAGAAAATGAATTTTCCAGTGCTAGCCAAATAGCCCCTTAGGTTTTATGCCTTATTACCTGGGCAATAAGTTTCTCCGACAGAGACGCAATAAGCAAGGAGACCACTAGTTGGTCCTGCTCAAACCACTTAATATAAGCAGTATTGGGTGCGCCATCGGAGGTTCGAGGGGAAGCTGCAGGGCATGAGCCATCAATATTGCAGAAAAGGCGTTGGCCATACAGATATGGCAACATCTGGGCACGCCATATGAGATGGTTATCATGCTTGAGTTTTACAGTGATATAGTGGGAAACATTTGAGGGGAATATAGTGGACGAAGAAGGAGGAGGAGGAGGAGTGGTAACGGCCTTGAGGCTCTGATACCATATTAGATCTCAAGACACCAAATAAAAAAATGATTTGTAGTGAATGATTTTTATTATAGCTGTGAATGATTACATTTGTATTTATAGGCAACAGATAATGTAGGCAAACAAAATGGTAACATTATATTTGTCAACTTATTGATTCCACTCCCTTCTTAAGATGGAGTGCTCAAATATTAGCTGACTTACTCATGATGACTTGGAGTTTTATGATGGTATTGTGACCATTTGAGAACGCGATAGAGAAGTATTTTTACGCAATTCGAAGTAAATATGTGAAGGAGATTATCTCGTTTTGCGGAAAAACACTGTTGAATGTGTTTTTGGCTTTTCCAAACGTTCCGCCAAACGGGTCCAATGACTATTTTTTATGATGGTGAAAATAGAAAGGGAGGGTATGATTATATGGATCGTATATGGCATGTATGAAATACCTATGAACAGAGCAAATTCTAAATGCTATTCCTGGAGATGGGGAACACCAATAGCTTGTATAGACTTTATATGCTATTTTGTCAGTGCTCGACAAACAATAGTTATGTGATATTTGGATATCATGCGTCTGTAAGTTATAAATTTGTCGAATCTGGTGCTTAAGCTTAACTTTTAATGCTTATCTATCAATGGTTGTATGCATATTAGATTTAATGAAGGAAGCTTTATTTAGTATGTAAACGTGTTGGTTTTAGCCTCCATTGTATTTGTATAGAATATCAAATGCTTTCAATTGAAATCTCTGCTTGTACAACCTTACTTGCACACGTGATATACAATTTTATTTTATGTTCTTTCAACATGATAATGCATCAAGATTTCCTTTCCCCCCTCACATATACACAAACGTACATATTCTCATTTTTTGTTGTGGTGGCAATTCTCATGTACACATATGTTTTCTAGATTCATTATCTGCATACATTGATATTTATAGCTTTAATTTAACTTGTCCATCTGCATGTACGTACTTTCAATGATGCCTCTGTATCTGGCTGTTGGAGTAAGCTGTTTCATGTTTTCTTAAATTGTAGGATTCTTGAAATAGTGATTGCTAATGCAATTATCTTATATGATCAATGACAGAACAGCATTGAAAGAGGGGCATGGCAACAAAACCGAAAGATGAAAATCAACAGGCAACGAATTCCACTTCTGTCCAGAAAACTGATGAGGACCTTGTAGCCCCAGGCCCTTCTGCTACGAGTTTGATGGAAAATATAGAAAATCAGTATCACAAAATGAAGGAGCACGCAGAAACTTATCCTTATGTATGGGCTTCCTATATTGTTGTATACGGTGGCTTTGGTCTCTGGACTGCCTATCGGTGGAGAAAGCTTCGCAAAACTGAGGACAGAGTTCGAGGTCTTCAGGCAAGGCTTAAGCAGCTTGTTGAAGCTGAAGAATCTTCTGCTACTTCTACCATGGTCGAGAAGACTCCATCTTCTGAAAGGCCTGCTAAGTAGCCTGCAATATCACCCTTAAACAGTTTAGTTAACTTCCAACTACGTTATATTTCCATGATCATTGTGGATGCCCCATTATTCTCTCATCAGCCGATTCTTTTGAAGGAACTATACACTACACTAGAAGATATGAAATTACAATAATATATCCCAAGTTGCTATTTAAGCTTCTGTAGCGATTTTTTTTGGCACAATTATTTGTAGAATTTCTCCATGCACTGTCTTGTTCAAGAGAATTTGGGTAGGCAGCTGTGCGCTTGCTGTAATAGCATATTCCAAATGTGAGCCTATATATGATATTGCATGTTTTCTGCCACTTGACTGAAATTTGGTTAATCGAAGAGCTTATCATTCAGTTGGGTTTATCCGGGAACCTTTTCGCACCCTCTTTCGTTCAGATTTGGCATCAGTGGTGGGCACTAATTGGTAGTCCTTTATTGTTGGAACATTGGAAAAAAACGCGAGTATTTTAATGTACTAAAATTAATAGTAACTGATAGATGTTGACGCTCATAGCAGCACCAGTCGGTTAATCGAGAGTTCCCGAAGTTTGAATCCACATGAAAATGCTATAAACCATAATTGGTAGTATTAATATCATATTTATCTTTTTTTTTTTTTAACATTCCAGTAAGACTGTAATGCAATTTGTAATACACACGGGGCCATATGTTTAAAATCAGATAGAATATTATATAATTGTTTGATATGCAGTACTTGTATCATAAATATTAAAAATTATGAAACTGAATTACAATTAATTGATTAAAAGACAGTCATTGAAGTTGTGCGGTTTAGACAAGCAATAGTGAGATAGTCCAGATTTGAAAACACAATGCTAGATTTCCATGTTGAGGCCACAGAAAGATTGCAAGTCTTGACATTAATAAATTCTCTACTTCACAGGGTTCATTTCCTACTCCTAATTATGAACAAACAAGTACATAAATTACATTTAACTACAAAGCCCTAGCATCTACATAAAATCATAAACCCCTACAAATTCCAAGTGTCTTGTTGGTTAGCATTTTCTATTCCTTGGGCTATGCATTATATAAACCTACATGTCCCCAAGTTACATTTCTTGAGCTCACAGCTTGAAATGCATATATGGAGAAATTACATCACAAGACCATGCAGATTTTGTAAATTCCAAGTCAAAACGATTTTGAAAACTATAATGATTTTTTTAAAAGAAAAAACCAAAATATTATCAAATTTTAAGGAAGTTACCCTTAAATCTTATCTACATTATGATTTTGATTAAGTTCATCAGTAACTTCCCCCAAAATTTAATAATACTTTTAGTTTTCAATAATAATTATAGTTTTAAATCTTATTTAATCTAAAATTTACAAAATCCCCCTTCTCAGTAATTTTCCTTCTACACAAGCTCCAATAGGCTCGGCCTAGTGAAGTACTTGGACCCACTCGTACCGACCTGGGAGAGGTACATCGTTCCGAATGTCAAAGTTATACCTGCAAAATAAAACCCATATTACTTGCATATTTACGTACATAAGACCACACTTGAATTGAATGGGTGAAGTGAAACAGTAAAATAAAATAAAATAAAAAAAATGTAGTTCTCTAAGAATTTAAAAAGAAAAAAGATATTGATAAAGGCAGAATACTTCTCCATAAAGATTCTGTGCTGCTGCTTCTCTGCAAAAGAAAAGAGCTCCTCAATCTCGAAAGCCGTTGGAATATTCCTTTGCACGTGTTCACATAAAATTTGCTTTGTGGTTGATGCAGGGTTGCTCGTAGTATTATAGTACCTTGTGAAACTAAAAGGAGGGCTATCCCCAGTACTCCTGTTTATCCATACAACAAAAAAATGCCAGCCAAAAATGAATATCCATAAGAAAAAAGAGTCAAGTCATCAAAATAGCAAGAGAAAAGGATTGAAGTGCTTCCAGCAGCTTTTAGTGTTGGAAGTTACTCGGCCTTTCGCTCTCGAATCCATCTCTTCCTCGTTGGTGTGTAATGAATAGTACTATTTCTTTTCTTCGCTAAACATAGGGATTTAAATTAGTCAAATATGACTTGCTTATATAAATAAAACTCTTGGCCAAGAGAATCCAAAATTTTCTGCATCAGAAATATGCGTGATGCTAGCTGAGAGCATAACAAATCACTTCATGTTTATGAAAATTGAAAAGCGAACATCTTTCCCTTGCAATAAATCCGTTCAAGTTGAAACTAAAGACAAGTAGCTATTCTCAAAAAGTATAACTAGCATTTAATGGGACAGAGTCTGACACAGTGGGCTCAAACATTTTGGAAAAGATACAGAGCAGGAGACGGCCAAAATCTTTCACATTCATTACCAACAACAAGGACAATCAAGGTGAAAAACATGATATTGGAATCCCAACATAAAGTCAGAAGCAACTGCCCAGATTTTTTTGACTGAATTATATTGTTTTCAATCTTTGAAAAATATAACTCTATTAAAAAAATATATAACTAATATTTTTCATCTGGTCCTTGAAGATCGAGACGCAAGTCTCCTAATCTAATTGTTCAAAAGCATGGTTGAAGTGATATTAAAGATACTGGTTCCACTGCATCCATTGGAAAAGATAAAATTGTCAATAAAATATCGGGGAAGATGCAATAAATAACCCTTCTGAGGACTGGGCATTATTGCTGCAGAACCTCCCACAGGTCACAAACGCTAAAATTTGACCAACCCTTGTGACAACTGTCCCTTTCCTTGGTGCTCAGGTTACAAAGATATTTTAGCATGCAGTAATCAAAATGAAAGCGAAATAACATAAGACAAAATTTCAGAGACTGAGACCACACGTCAGACACACACAAAAAGGCCATGGTAAGCCTTCATGCAAGTAAAGCTAAACATTAAAGTTTCAAGAAGTCCTTTTCCCCTTTATTTGTGGTTGTTTGAACTTCAGAATTTCAAGAAAAAGCTAACTGATGGCCTAAAAAAACCTGCACATGAAAAAGGAAAGAGCTTGCACAATATACCCGGGAAATGGACAAATAAATCTATAAACAATTCGCCTAGAAAGTCAGGAAGGAGCAAACCTCAAAGATCAAACCCAGAATTGAATCAAAATAGGAGTGATAACCATCAGAGAAATCAGTGATAACGAAATTTCAAAGGTGAATTTAAGAAGCATATAGTACCTATCTTTTTCTTCAACCTCAGTGACATTTTCTCCGAACGAACTCTCAATATCCATATCAACATTTTCCTCACCATCACTTCCCTTGGCAATGTCCCCAGGAAAATGCCCCTTCTCGTTAATTAACGACCCATGTTTCACCGAACTTTCTCTCATCCCCGAATTCGCAATCATGCCACGACAATTAGAGTTAGGACTTCCACTGCAACAGTTGCCGTGAGACTTTGGCAGCGATGGCTGTGGCTTCTTGGACCCGACGAAGACCTTCGGGAGGCGTCGGCTTCGGAGTTGGAGGTAGGAAAAAGAAGCATCAGCATCAACGGGTGAGGAAGACGAAGAAGAAGAAGACTTGCAGTGTCTCTGTAACGCAAGGGTTTTGGCTCTGGTACGAACACCCTGTGAGGATTGAGTCGGGACCTTCATGACTGCAACATCACCTGCGATTCTCGATTTCCTCATGTACTTGCCCATAGTGAAATTCAAAGAGCGAAGAGTTTCATGCAAGAAAAGGATGAGAAGAACGATGCAAAACTGCAATGAAACAGCTTGATGCAAGTGTTTGCAGAGAGAGAGAGAGAGAGAGAGAGAGTCCAATTCTGAGTCTCTGAGAAAGCGTAGGGCAGGGGAAGAAGGTGCGTTAGGGTTGGGGTGCCCTTATAAACAAACAAGTACTACTTTGTAATTAATACAACTATAAATATAAAAAAATCTACACAGGTTGACACCTTGGTATATTCTCTCCTTTTCTTTTAGTTTCGAGGAAAAGGCAACTTTATTTAAAAAAAACCAGAAGACGGAAGGGAAGAAGAACAACTAAGAAAGGAAAGACACCGTGAAAAGTAAGATAACACTACTACATACCATCTTGGTAAACTAGTACAAGATATCAGAAGAAACTTTTGTATATTCTATCACACGTCATCTCATATGTATAAGTTTGGTGGTGATAAGAGTTTAGGGGCTCTGGGCCCCTCTCTTGTACTCTTTATTAGAGTTAATGCTATCCAATATTATTAAAAAAAAGAGAAGAAGAACTAAGAAAGGAAAGATACCTTGGGATATTCTCTAATCTCTATTGCTTGGAATTAGAGTTTGAGATGAAGACATTATGATTTAGTGTTAAGCATCAGAGAAAGTAGAAATGGAAGAAGAAAATTCAATGTTTTATCATAAACCCTTTTGATTTACAACACTAATCTATCCTCTCTTGAGGGTGATGAACTAACCCATTTTGGGGACTTTTGAAGTGGGAGATCTTTGTTATCCCCCCTTCTCTATACATTGGTGGGGATTCTTCATCCTCTCACCTTTTGGTGATGATTATTTAATCTCACATTAAACTAATTCACTATGACCCTTTATATAGACTTTATGATCATTAACTAAGTGATTAACATTAACCACTTTAACCAACTCATACCTCCAACATTTTGGGAACCACAAACAAGCAAGGAAGTCGCCATCCCCCGTAGCTTCAGCCATCGAAAGGGTTTCGTATTTCGATCATTTGGTGAGATTTGGATTTAATGGGGTGTCAGTATGCTTCTTGTATCGGCATTTAGCATTTAGGGAGACATCCCTACAACTTCATGAAGTTAGGCAAATCCTACATATTGAAACATGATAAAAATGACTTGTTTGTCCTGCTATCGTGCCTGCATGAACATGTCTCAATGGATCTCATAAGTTAAGAGATTAGCCTTTGGATGGTAGGTGAATTCAACCCTTTTCTTAAAAATCTGTTATAAAAAAAGAAAAGTCATTTATATTGGGAAAAAGGAATCCCTTTATTGAACAAATTTCCTATAATACATCCACTATTTACTCTCATGTTTCCTCAACTGTCATTTTCCAGATAAACTATGACTGATTCCCAACCAAAACAGCAGCAGCAAACGAAATTGGGATTTCTGTCGATTCAACTCTTCAATCGGTGTCTTCAGAGCCATTCTGGGTGTGTTCATCATCACCATTAACAACCAAATCGGGATCTTCGTGTATAAACTCTATGCTTACCAGAGGCAAATTTTCAATGGAGGAATCATCTCCGAACTGTCCCCTAACCAGTGTCATTATATTGTGGATAACGTTAACTTGTTTAAGCTCAAACTCATGATCTGGCGTGTGCTGCTGATTGAACCGACCAGGAATCTTGCTGCGAATTTTATAACAACTATCGCAAAGGTCAAACCCAACCTTCTCCTTACAGTCTTTGCATCTGTATCTATCCCCAACAATTGGATACATCTGAAACATGCAAACAAGACATTACTACACTAGAAAACTAGTATCAAACAAATGACTGCAACTTTGACAGAAAACGAAAAAAGGGGAATTAAGGTTTTGGGCTATTTTGATTTCTGATGTATTTTGTTTCTTCTGCATAGTTTCTTGCCGTGGCCTTTGTATTCTTAGGGAAAAAAAAACAAAGAAATATCAAATCTGATGTATCAAGCAGAAGCCTAAAGTAATTAGCTTAGCCTGGCAACCTGATAAATAAATATGAATTATAGATAATATTTTGGAAAAGAGATGAGCAATCCGAGGAAAGATAATGGATCTGTTTTGAATAGTGTTCCAAAAGCACGTTCACGTAAGCAGAGATTAAAGCCCTCTCACATATTAACCTTGTAAACCGTAAATCACATTGTAATAGTAGATTTCACTGCTAATCCAAATAGACATCATATCATAACCTTATTACTATGAAAATCTAGCTTTAACTCTAGCATAACGGCCTTAAGCAACATGCACACTGAGAGGATAGAAAATTCTCCTACTGCAACAGAAAGTATCGCACATTGGGGGGAATATCAAAACAAAAGAGTTGGCAACAAAAAAAAAAATCAAAACAAAGGAGCTCTCTAAACGCCCTACAAATCTGCCATGCAAACCCCTTAGAATTAATCACGAACCAACACCCCAGTAGAAGCTTTAATTCAGAAAAGATGGGAGGAAAAGAACTTCTCAATGAAAAGTATAGCCTTGAACTCTACTCATACATCATGAATCCTAACAGTAGTCCTCATCATTCATGTCATAACATCAGAGACTAAACAAATAAGGTATAGTACTAAAGACCACAACCATGCTGAGTAAATAAATTAGGGTTTTATTAGTAATGCTGTTTATCACTCGTTTCCATGCAAACAGCCCCAAATATAAATAAAAAGACAAACAAAAATTCAAGAAAGAAAAGATTAGAGTTTTTACCCCACAAAAATCACAACCAACTCCAACATGTACTTGTGAGTGAGGATCAGGCCACCATGCTGCTTTTCCTCCTCCACCGTTATTCAGTGAACCTGGAAGCAGAAGCTAAAGAGTAAATAGGAGATACCCATAAGATGGAATAATAGTAATAAAGAAACACCTATGTGAACCAAATTTTGAATGCAGAAGAAAGGGAAAGAGGGAAGCTTGTTACAGATAGGAAAAGAATTCTTCAAAAATTAAAAATAAAAGACGGTCAAATACACATACACACAGCATAGCACCAGAAAAGGCCATAAACGCAGCATTATCTAGTGACAGAGACAGACATTGTCAGAGATGTAAATCATCTCATACCCACCAAATACACCAAAGAGCCACAAACGCACACATTGGGTGTGTTTGGAAATCCGTTGGAAGAAAGGAGTTTACGGATTCCAAGAAGAAATTACAGAATTTAAGAAGAATTTATGGATTTTGAAATGGTTTTTACGAATTTCGAGATAGTTTTGTCTTAACTAGTGTGCACCGTTGGAAAGTTCTTCACAAACATGCACATTGCCATATAATTTTGGCCTCTTTATTCAAACCCAGACCTCTAAAACTCATCATGAGGGGGGGGGGGGAACTGCAGGGTGAAAGGCACCAAATGTTCACCAAGGAATACAAACAAATTAATCCAAGGAAAGCATATGGAAGTAAAACCCAACAATGTAGCATTAAAATAAAAGAATTGCATTATTTGATTAACTACCAATGTCCAAGTAAAAGAATTGATGGAAGAATTTATAGACTTCCATGTAGACTTGATAAGCATGAACCCTATGTCCTACCTATTCGAAAAATAATAACCATATAGGACTATGATGACATGTGGGAATAGGAATAGTAAGGGTAATTTTGTAGATAATAAGGCAAGTGAAAGTTTGGGAATATGCTTAATAGGTCTATAAATAGGGGATTGCAGGATGTATTGAACCTCCTTCAATCCCCTAATTAAAGGCCGGCTAAGCATATCTCCAAACTACCCTTTCCCTTGTAATTTACCTATTGCCATTACTATTTCCATTCTCACATATCAAAAACACTTATGTCATCTATTCTTTAACAATCAACAGTAACAGATGTCAACGTAGTTTTATATAGATAATTTACCCTATATTTTATGCAGCTGCTATTTCTTACGATTTATTTTGAAGGATCAATTATCCTAAAAGTTGTTGATTTCCTTATGACTTCACTCAACATTGTGCGATAAAAAAAAATGCTAAAACCAGTAGGCAAAGATACATACAAGAAGGGGTCTCAGATTTATTGCTGATATTTCTAAGTTGAAAAGCATCTCTTTGCTTTGCATATTCCTCAGGAAATTGTTCCTTTATGAAGTGATCAAGCTCCAAACAAACTTTTGGAACTCCCCTTGGATGTGGAAGTTGACAAATTTGGCATCTAAGCATCTCATCAGTTGAGTTCTTGATACAAGATTCACAGTATACTGCAGAGAATGAAGGGAAAGCAGAAAAGTTATATTATCAACAAATGAGATTTTCTATTAATGATCATAAAATTTTAGATATGAGAGGTAAATATTGAGAATAAATACCATGACCGCAGTTAAGAACAACAGGATGAAAAAGCAGCCGCTTGCATGCTAAACATGTCACATCTGCAACTAATATCCTCTGTTGCCTCGCATTCTGAGGCAGCATTTTAACTTGAGCTTCAGAAGTTCCACCTAAAACATCCTTAGAACAGATGGTGCCCTTATGTTGCTTTTGAGTTTCAGACCCTGATTGCTCCATACTTTCAGAAAGTCCTGCATTCTGCGTGTTGGAAACCAGATTTCCAGCATAGCAGGAAGATGAAGTACCTGGATGATCAAACTTAACTTCTGATACAAGATTATCATGATCAAATTGTGGGGAGTAACAGGCTGCTTCCTTTTCTTCCTCTGCAAAAGGGAGATGGATAAACCATTGCTTCAAACTTTGCCAGAAGAAAACAAAAGGAGAACTTCTCTTTTTATAATATACGCAGATGTACATGAAAGAAAGTGATTGCAAGGAGAAACCAAAGTTTACAAACAATATACAAGGGAGAACCATGAATCAGAAGAACACAAAAAGTTTTACATGTTAAACCAAAAGGGTATATGTATAAAGTGAGAACAAAAGGCTTCCAATAAAGGGAGCAGCAGAAACTAATGGATCTACATTCTGCTTAAGAAATTAGACCACCAGCGAGTTCTCTTGGAATTTTCAGTCATCACATTAACTTCAAACACGTGATGAATTTAGGTTTTCTCGTTTTGCTGCATGCCAAGAAATGCAAAAGAAAAGACGTTTTGATTTGCCAAGAAATATTTTGACTCAAAAGTTTAAGATGTCCAATGAAAACATATCAATAGTTTTTATAATAATTTTTAACATGCCTCCTTACACGACAGCCTCTTGACCTTAAATTATGGCCAAGTCAAAATTCAAAGGCTCACTATAACTTTTGCAGAAACATAATTTCAATTATGAAATTAGACCAGCTTACGCAACACATTATGAACATATGACCTGAGGGACAATAGGCACCAACGTTAATCACTTGGCTGCTTTTGAAAGAGAATGAGGTAAATCTAGCATCCAAAATGGGTTCTCCCCAAAAATTTCCCTCTGGCAGACTTCGAATTAATTGGTGATGTAAAGTTAAGCATGAAGTACGTATTTTGCACAATCAAGGCATTGGCAGCAATAGGGCATTCTAAGTTTCCATTTCAATCATAACCATGATATCTAAAACAGTTTCTGTGACCACTGACAGGGCAACTATTATCAATCATGACCTCTAAAAGTTATTCCTGACAAAGTGAAGTAAAATATTGTGCCCCTAAAGAAACTTCCAAACAATTATAGTTTGTTGAAGTGCTAAGCAAAACATTCCACAAGGAAAGTATATATCATGCTTGAGGCATACTACTTCACCCATGTTTTTAATTACTAAATCTTATTGGTGCATGCATCATGCCAATTCTACCGATCTACTATAACACCAACTATGCTATAATTCTCAGATGCAACTTTATCCTCTTGTTTGCTAACAATATTTTCCTTCTCAGAGAACATAAATTAAAAAAAGAAAAGAAATGAAACAACTAAAAATGGCTAAATGCAAACATATATTTATACTCATAAGGCCCCAGAAAATAGCGTACCAAGAGTTTGAATTTCCCTTCTCTTGTAAGAAACAGGATACATCTTCAGAAGCAAAAAGTGAAGCATCCAACAGATTGTTGGAAAGTGATAATATGGATCCCTACAAATTGGACAATGAGACTCACGAAGGGGGCTCATTGACTGATGGACACACCAGAAACAGGATATGTGACCACAAGCTGGAAATTGGAAAAAAAAAAAAGGTCGGATTGTAGTCAGAGTTAAAAATACTAACTTTTCCTCAATGAAAATAGTGTTGACTTACACAGTACAATAGGCTTGTACAACAGATCCCTGCATGATCAAAGTAGACTAAGATTTCGTATATATAGTTTTAAAAATGGGGGAAAAAAGCTAGAAACCAATTAAAGTTGCATTCAGCCAAAAATAAGACGCCCTTTGTGTTCTCTTTTCCTATTGCCTTTCTGCTTTTAGGAGGTTGGGGGTGTTATGTGTAAATTAGAAACGTCTGATTAATATTAAGAGAGCCTCAACAAGTCTAAACAGGAGTACAGGACCAATGTTTATCTTCAAAGCCATGCATGCTCAGCTAAAAAGAGGGACATAAGGGGACTCGGGGACCAAAACTTAATTTCCAAACAACAACCCTTATCCCACTAGTTCTAACTTTAACCAGATCAGAATCATTCCTAGTTCTTCTTCCCCATCTAGTCACAGCATTTTTAATGAACTGGGTTTCACCAACGCATTCTTCAACTAGTGTTTAATTGAAATATCTGGCAAGAATGAAAAACATCGACTTCGAAATTATAACCATTAACTCAACTTGATCTTCCAAAAATAAAATTCCACGACCCTTTGCAGTTATGAAATAAGAGATCGACAAACGATGAAAAGAAACATACAGACAAACACAGCAAACAAAGGATTCGGAGAATTCTTCTTGTTCATTGTCGGCAAGATTTGTATCTTCGCATGCGTTCTCCGTTTTCTGCTGCAACGCCATATTACCGGAGCCGGGAACAGAGAGAAGGGTGATCCTAAATGATCCGCGGGAGCAAGATGAGGTTCCAGAAATCTAATTGAGAAAAACAAAGATTTAGCCTTTCAATATTTGATATTAAGATCTTTCCAGAGAACCGAAATGGTAATAAAAAAAACTTGATATAAATATAGATATATTGATATAGTGCGTGACCATATTTGCATTTTAGATATGTGCCCGCTTGCAAAGGGGTGAGAATGCAATAGATATCGTTTGGGAATTTTTTTTTTCATTTTTTTTTCATCTTACATATAATTTTTATGCATATAATCTGTTGAAGAAAAAGATGAAGAAGCAACGTGTGTGATGGATTTGGATAAACATGTTCAAATAAATTAAGATAAAATTCTTTTCACAATTTACTTTATAATCTGTAAATCACGTTAGAAAAATGATGTTCATCACTAATTTAAACAGATCCACAAATTTTTCTTGAGATCTTAAAAGTAACTCTATGTATTAATATATTATATATCACTCCTTCTTATATTTCAAAAATGGGGTAGATACATATCCTTGTAATATAATAAATTAACGTTTAAATTATAGCTAAAAGATGGGCTTCCGTTTAATATTTGAAAATGTCTTGAACATGATGTTTATTCCTTAAAAAAGGAATTCTGTGTGCCTTTTTTAACACATCTCTATTTTTTAACGAAAAAGTTGAGAACTCGATTGATAGCTAACAAAAAATAGAGGAATTAATGAATAAAATGTTTTTAAGATTGGTAAAATTACTATTAGATCTTAGCAGTAGATGGTTTGATTGTCATTAACAACTTTACCAGCTATCAATAACAATCGGACTATTTACAGTTGGGACCTGATGTTAATTTTATTAATTTTTAGGACATTTTGTTTATTAATTAGGTTACTTGGGACCTGATGGTAAATTTCTCAAAATTTAATATACCCCTTCCAATGGGCAATATAAATTTCTTTTATAAGAATTTTGTGGTCATAAATATAAGTTAACTGTGTGGCATTAACTGTTTTATTTCATACATATCCTCTTTCTCAATTTTCAATTAGGGGATAAATATGGCATATTTTTTAAAGATGAAAATCAGAATAATTTTTAGATCTGGTGCAACTAACTTTTTTTTTATTGTAATAAAATAATGGGTAAATATGTAAATTTTGGTAACTTAGTATTTACTCATGTGCACATGATACATATTACTTTTAGAGAATACAAACATAGCCATAATGTCTTATCCACATGTATAATCAAACAACATTTCTTGTTATTTTTAGTTGCCTTAACCTAATTTTAATTCCCTTCTTTTGAAATAATAGTATTTTGCTTTTGTTATAAATATAATGCGTCTTCTTAAAAAAAATAGAAAAATTTACAATTAAGTCATAAATAGGAAAATTAATGAATGAAAGGTCCTAAAGATTCAAAAATTACCATAAGGTCATAGGAGTAACTGCTGAGGTTGTTAATGAAGGCTGGTAAGGTTGTTAATGACAAACTCAGCAGTTACTCTTGGGACTTATGGTAATTTTTTGAATTTTTAGAACCTTTCATTTATTAATTCTCCTATTTGGGACTTAATTGTAAATTTCCCAAAAAAATACTCTTGATCTATAATATTATTGGTCATTTGGTTAACCATTAATGAACTTTTTTTTTCAAATATTACCCGTATGGCTCTATTGCAATTAGTGAGTTAAGCATATATCTTTAATCTAATGATGCAATTAGCGGTGACCTATAATATAAATTGAAAAATAAGTATATCATAAGTGAAATTGAGTTAGAATGTACTATATTGATATAATATACATTAATAAAATTGAATATATACTGGTTTGGCTCAATTCATAAGTTATTTTCAGTATGTATTTTAAAAAAATCTTAAACTTCATTAACTTTACTTTAAAATTAATTTTTTTAAAATTTTATTCCTATTTAATATACATTACATTCCATAAATACAAAGTCAAATTAATAATTAATTAAAGGTAAAATTATACATTTATATGAAAAAATTTAATAATATGATTTATAAATAGTACATACCAACAAAAATTTTCACTCTCTATTGTTTAAATAAGATCAGAGTAGTATTTATTTAAAAAATAATTGAATCAAAGAATAATTATCAATTATTGCTATAACTTGCATCTTCAAACAATCCATGAATCAATACCATCCAGATTAGAAATAATACTTTCATTGTTAATAACTTTCACCAATAAAATGTAGTGAATGAAAAGTCTGAACTCCAGAAAAATTAAAACTCAGTATATATCATTAAAATAACTTTGAGTCTTTGACTGATAAGGCTTTTTGGGAACTCTCATCTTCTCAGTACCTTTCCCATTCGGTTTATATATTAACAGTTCAATAGTCATAAAATGTATATTCAAAATTTATATTATTACAACATTTAAATATATTATATGAAGTTAAAATGATGTCAAACAGAAGATTTGAGGACTTATTTGATATGAAAATAATAAAGTGGAAAATACATATCCTTTAATTTTGAAATAGGCACTGAATTATATTACTCAAACAATTAACAAGAAGAAGGAATATTTAGAAGTTTAATTTCCCTTGTTAATTTTCATCTCTTGCTCTAATGGTAGGGGTTGATTGAATATATAAAAGTTTCCTTATAGGTTGAGAGAGAAAATTAGCTAGATGTCATCAATTATATAGAAGTTTCCACAAGGACATGTAGCTGCTGACTAATATGCATAGTTGGGTTTTGCTGGGTCAGTTTTTATTTTGGAATCTGAATTTTATAAGTATTTATTTATTTATTTATTCTTCTAACCCACATAGTTGGGTTAATTAGTAAAATGCATTTCCATGAGTTAGGTTTCCTTACTGTGAGCTTAAACAAGCATCCAAAGGATTCCCAGAAGAAATAGGAAGACGCTTTGGTGGAACAGTATACAAAGGAGTTTTGGCTGATCAACGAATATTCGCAGCAATAAAGGGGCTAAATAATAAGGAGAATTCTGTAGCTGAAGTGAGCATGTTTGGTACGTAGACTGAACCACATGAACCTGATTGAAATGTGGGGCTATTGTGCTCAGGGAAAGCACAGGCTTTTGGTTTATGAAGAATACATGGAGAAAGAAAATCTCAGGTCCAACACTTTGGATTGGACAAAAAGATACAACATGGCTCTTGGAACAGCAAGATTTCTGGCTTACTTATAGCATGGCTTTGGAGTGTGTGGAAGAAGACAAGAATACGTGGCCCACCGTGAGCCAAATTGTTGAGATGCTTCAGAGCCATGATGAAGAAGACGCTGCTTGTTAGTCATCAATGGCGGCTTATAAATTTACATGCAAGGTTCTTTAATGATGTTGCTTCTTGTTAAATGATAAGAGTAATAGATAAACCATAGGATAACAAAATCCCCAAACACTTGTCGCTAATACAAGATTAAGTTGTAACTAATGATAACTTCTTTTTCTTTTTTATGTTTCTTGAGAGTAATTCTGATTTTTTAAGGTTCCTCAACTTTCATTTTCCAAATAAAATATTAACTGATTCCCAACCAAAACAGCAGCAGATTAACTTGAGATTTCTGTCAATTCAATTCTTCAGTTAATGACTTCAGAGTCATTCTGGGTATGTTCTCCATCATCATCACCATCACCATCAACAACCACCAAATCGGTATCTTCAGGTCTAATCTCCATGCTTTCCAGAGGCAAATTTTCAATGGAGGAATCATCTCCGAACTGTCCACTAACCAGTGTCATTATGTTGTGGATAATGTTAACTTGTTTAAGCTCGAACTCATGATCTGGCGTGTGCTGCTGATTGAACCGACCAGGAATCTTGCTGCGAATTTTATAACAACTATCACAAAGGTCAAACCCAACCTTCTCCTTACAGTCCTTGTATCTGTATCTATCCCCAACAATTGGATACATCTGAAACATAACATGCCATATGTTACCACACAAGAAAACTACAAGTATCAAAGAAACTGACTGCACAAAAATTTTAGAGCTTTTACCCCACAGAAATCACAACCAACTCCAACATGTACTTTCGAACCAGGATCAGACCAACATGCTGCTTTTCCTTCTCCACCCGTATTCAATGAACCTGGAAGCAGAAGCTCAAGAGTAACTAGGAGATACCAATAAGATAGGAATAAAATTACTAAAGGAGCGCCTAAGTGAATCAAATTTCGAATGTGATGAGAAAGGGAAACATTACAAGAGAGAAAATTGTTACAGATAATAGATGCCCCCTTGAAGGATCAATAATCCGAAAAGTTTCTTAGAGGAAAGTGGATTTCCTTATCATGACTTCAAGTCTTCATCCAACATAGTACGATCAAAATGTACTAAAACCAGTAGGCAAAGATACATACAAGAAGGGGTCTCAGGTTTATCGTTGATGTGCCTAAGTTGAACAGCATCTCTTTGCTTCGCATGTTCCTCAGGAAATTGTTCCTTTATAAAGTGATCAAACTTAAAACAAACTTTTGGAAATCCACCTGGATGTGGAAGTTGACAAATTTGGCATCTAAGCATCTGATCATCAGCTGAGTTCTTGATACAAGACTCA